>WNGS01000862.1:0-16622 GCA_020271785.1 Procambarus virginalis | reverse complement strand
GACTGGTGTAGGACTGACTGGTGTAGTGCTGACTGGGGTAGGACTGACTGGTGTAGTGCTGACTGGTGTAGGACTGACTGGTGTAGGACTGACTGGTGTAGTGCTGACTGGGGTAGGACTGACTGGTGTAGTGCTGACTGGTGTAGTGCTGACTGGGGTAGGACTGACTGGGTGTAGTGCTGACTGGTGTAGGACTGACTGGGGTAGGACTGACTGGTGTAGGACTGACTGGTGTAGTGCTGACTGGGGTAGGACTGACTGGTGTAGGACTGGACTGGTGTAGACTGACTGGGGTAGGAGGACTGGTGTAGGACTGACTGGTGTAGGACTGACTGTGTAGTGCTGACTGGGGTAGGACTGACTGTTGTAGTGCTGACTGGTGTAGGACTGACTGGTGTAGGACTGACTGGTGTAGTGCTGACTGGTGTAGTGCTGACTGGGGTAGGACTGACTGGTGTAGTGCTGACTGGGGTAGGACTGACTGGTGTAGTGCTGATGGTGTAGGACTGACTGGTGTAGGACTGACTGGTGTAGTGCTGACTGGTGTAGGACTGGACTGGTGTAGGGCTGACTGTGTAGGACTGACTGGTGTAGGGCTGACTGGTGTAGGACTGACTGGTGTAGGACTGACTGGTGTAGTGCTGACTGGTGTAGGACTGACTGGTGTAGTGCTGACTGGTGTAGGACTGACTGGTGTAGGACTGACTGGTGTAGTGCTGACTGGTGTAGGACTGACTGGTGTAGTGCTGACTGGTGTAAACTGACTGGTGTAGTGCTGACTGGTGTAGGGATGATGACTGATGTAGGACTGACTGGTGTAGTGCTGACTGGTGTAGGACTGACTGGTGTAGTGCTGACTGGTGTAGGACTGACTGGTGTAGGACTGACTGGTGTAGTGCTGACTGGTGTAGGACTGATGGTGTAGTGCTGACTGGTGTAGGACTGACTGGTGTGTAGTGCTGACTGGTGTAGACTGACTGGTGTAGGACTGACTGGTGTAGGGCTGACTGGTGTAGGACTGACTGGTGTAGAGCTGATGGTGTAGGACTGACTGGTGTAGGACTGACTGGTGTAGGGCTGACTGGTGTAGAGCTGACTGGTGTAGAGCTGACTGGTGTAGGGCTGACTGGTGTAGGGCTGACTGGTGTAGGGCTGACTGGTGTAGGACTGACTGGTGTAGGACTGACTGGTGTAGGACTGACTGTGTAGGGCTGACTGGTGTAGGGCTGACTGGTGTAGGACTGACTGGTGTAGGACTGACTGGTGTAGACTGACTGGTGTAGGCTGATGGTGTAGGACTGACTGGTGTAGGACTGACTGGTGTAGGACTGACTGGTGTAGGACTGACTGGTGTAGGGCTGACTGGTGTAGGACTGACTGGTGTAGGGCTGACTGGTGTAGGGCTGACTGGTGTAGGGCTGACTGGTGTTAGGACTGACTGGTGTAGGGCTGACTGGTGTAGGGCTGATGGTGTAGGGCTGACTGGTGTAGGGCTGACTGGTGTAGGACTGACTGGTGTAGGGCTGACTGGTGTAGGACTGACTGGTGTAGGGCTGACTGGTGTAGACTGACTGGTGTAGGGGCTGACTGGTGTAGACTGACTGGTGTAGAGCTGACTAGTGTAGAGCTGACTGGTGTAGGACTGACTGGTGTAGGGCTGACTGGTGTAGGACTGACTGGTGTAGGCTGACTGGTGTAGACTGACTGGTGAAGGGCTGACTGGTGTAGTGCTGACTGGTGTAGGACTGACTGGTGTAGGACTGACTGGTGTAGTGCTGACTGGTGTAGGACTGACTGGTGTAGTGCTGACTGGTGTAGGGCTGACTGGTGTAGGACTGACTGGTGTAGTGCTGACTGGTGTAGGACTGACTGGTGTAGGACTGACTGGTGTAGTGCTGACTGGTGTAGTGCTGACTGGTGTAGTGCTGACTGGTGTATGCTGACTGGTGTAGTGCTGACTGGTGTAGTGCTGACTGGTGTAGTGCTGACTGGTGTAGTGCTGACTGGTGTAGGGCTGACTGGTGTAGTGCTGACTGGTGTAGGACTGACTGGTGTAGGACTGACTGGTGTAGGACTGACTGGTGTAGGACTGACTGGTGTAGTGCTGACTGGTGTAGGACTGACTGGTGTAGGACTGACTGGTGTAGTGCTGACGTGTAGGACTGACTGGTGTAGGACTGACTGGTGTAGTGCTGACTGGTGTAGGACTGACTGGTGTAGGACTGACTGGTGTAGGACTGACTGGTGTAGACTGACTGGTGTAGGACTGGCTGGTGTAGGACTGACTGGTGTAGGACTGACTGGTGTAGTGCTGACTGGTGTAGGGCTGACTGGTGTAGGACTGACTGGTGTAGGGCTGACTGGTGTAGACTGACTGGTGTAGGACTGACTGGTGTAGGGCTGACTGGTGTAGACTGACTGGTGTAGGGCTGACTGGTGTAGGGCTGACTGGTGTAGGACTGACTGGTGTAGAACTGACTGGTGTAGACTGACTGGTGTAGGAGTGACTGGTGTAGGACTGACTGGTGTAGGGCTGACTGGTGTAGGGCTGACTGGTGTAGACTGACTGGTGTAGGACTGACTGGTGTAGGCTGACTGGTGTAGACTGACTGGTGTAGGACTGACTGGTGTAGGACTGACTGGTGTAGGACTGACTGGTGTAGGACTGACTGGTGTAGTGCTGACTGGTGTAGGACTGACTGGTGTAGGACTGACTGGTGTAGACTGACTGGTGTAGAGCTGACTGGTGTAGACTGACTGGTGTAGACTGACTGGTGTAGGACTGACTGGGTTAATGGCGTAATTATTCCTTTAATCTTACCTGGTTCAGAAGACAACCATTGTATGAGAGAGAGTCTAACGTGTATGAATACACTCAGGCTTCCTGTCCCCCGGCACAATGAACTATCATTAATTATTAATATACCAAATGTCTTATTGTGACTAAATACAGCCTTGGTTAGTGGAGAATAATGAGACAATGATCCGGATATGAAAGGTTTACCCCAAGGAAGGTCATGGTGGTGGTGGAAATGTCAACAGGTGGAGGTAGCCTTCAGCTTCCTGTGTCTCGGGGCACGCTGGGTACGTGGGCACCTCTGGTGGGGCGTGCCCGCACCTCTGGTGGGGCGTGCCCACACCTCTGGTGGGGCGTGCCCACACCTCTGGTGGGGCGTGCCTGCACCTCTGGTGGTGGGGCGTGCCTGCACCTCTGGTGGGGCGTGCCCACACCTCTGGTGGGGCGTGCCTGCACCTCTGGTGGGGCGTGCCCACACCTCTGGTGGGGCGTGCCCACACCTCTGGTGGGGCGTGCCCACACCTCTGGTGGGGCGTGCCCACACCTCTGGTGGGGCGTGCCCACACCTCTGGTGGGGCGTGCCCACACCTCTGGTGGGGCGTGCCCACACCTCTGGTGGGGCGTGCCCACACCTCTGGTGGGGCGTGCCCACACCTCTGGTGGGGCGTGCCCACACCTCTGGTGGGGCGTGCCCACACCTCTGGTGGGGCGTGCCCACACCTCTGGTGGGGCGTGCCCACACCTCTGGTGGGGCGTGCCCACACCTCTGGTGGGGCGTGCCCACACCTCTGGTGGGGCGTGCCCACACCTCTGGTGGGGCGTGCCCACACCTCTGGTGGGGCGTGCCCACACCTCTGTGGGGCGTGCCTGCACCTCTGGTGGGGCGTGCCTGCACCTCTGGTGGGGCGTGCCCACACCTCTGGTGGGGCGTGCCCACACCTCTGGTGGGGCGTGCCCACACCTCTGGTGGGGCGTGCCCACACCTCTGGTGGGGCGTGCCCACACCTCTGGTGGGGCGTGCCCACACCTCTGGTGGGGCGTGCCTGCACCTCTGGTGGTGGGGCGTGCCTGCACCTCTGGTGGGGCGTGCCCACACCTCTGGTGGGGCGTGCCTGCACCTCTGGTGGGGCGTGCCCACACCTCTGGTGGGGCGTGCCCACACCTCTGGTGGGGCGTGCCCACACCTCTGGTGGGGCGTGCCCACACCTCTGGTGGGGCGTGCCCACACCTCTGGTGGGGCGTGCCCACACCTCTGGTGGGGCGTGCCCACACCTCTGGTGGGGCGTGCCCACACCTCTGGTGGGGCGTGCCCACACCTCTGGTGGGGCGTGCCCACACCTCTGGTGGGGCGTGCCCACACCTCTGGTGGGGCGTGCCCACACCTCTGGTGGGGCGTGCCCACACCTCTGGTGGGGCGTGCCCACACCTCTGGTGGGGCGTGCCCACACCTCTGGTGGGGCGTGCCCACACCTCTGGTGGGGCGTGCCCACACCTCTGGTGGGGCGTGCCCACACCTCTGGTGGGGCGTGCCCACACCTCTGGTGGGGCGTGCCCACACCTCTGGTGGGGCGTGCCCACACCTCTGGTGGGGCGTGCCCACACCTCTGGTGGGGCGTGCCCACACCTCTGGTGGGGCGTGCCCACACCTCTGGTGGGGCGTGCCCGCACCTGTGGTGGGGCGTGCCCGCACCTCTGGTGGGGCGTGCCCACACCTCTGGTGGGGCGTGCCCACACCTCTGGTGGGGCGTGCCCACACCTCTGGTGGGGCGTGCCCACACCTCTGATGGGGCGTGCCCACACCTCTGGTGGGGCGTGCCCACACCTCTGGTGGGGCGTGCCCACACCTCTGGTGGGGCGTGCCCGCACCTCTGGTGGGGCGTGCCAGTACCTCTGGTGGGGCGTGCCCACACCTCTGGTCTGGCGTGCCCGCACCTCTGGTGGGGCGTGCCAGTACCTCTGGTGGGCGTGCCAGTACTTCTGGTGGGCGTGCCTGCACCTCTGGTGGGGCGTGCCAGTACCTCTGGTGGGCGTGCCAGTACCTCTGGTGGGCGTGCCTGCACCTCTGGTGGGGCGTGCCAGTACCTCTGGTGGGCGTGCCAGTACCTCTGGTGGGCGTGCCTGCACCTCTGGTGGGGCGTGCCAGTACCTCTGGTGGGCGTGCCAGTACCTCTGGTGGGCGTGCCTGCACCTCTGGTGGGGCGTGCCAGTACCTCTGGTGGGCGTGCCAGTACTTCTGGTGGGCGTGCCTGCACCTCTGGTGGGGCGTGCCAGTACCTCTGGTGGGCGTGCCAGTACCTCTGGTGGGCGTGCCTGCACCTCTGGTGGGGCGTGCCAGTACCTCTGGTGGGCGTGCCAGTACCTCTGGTGGGGCGTGCCCGCACCTCTGGTGGGCGTGCCCACACCTCTGGTGGGGCGTGCCTGCACCTCTGGTGGGGCGTGCCAGTACCTCTGGTGGGCGTGCCCGCACCTCTGGTGGGCGTGCCCGCACCTCTGGTGGGGCGTGCCTGCACCTCTGGTGGGGCGTGCCCACACCTCTGGTGGGGCGTGCCTGCACCTCTGGTGGGGCGTGCCTGCACCTCTGGTGGGGCGTGCCTGCACCTCTGGTGGGGCGTGCCCGCACCTCTGGTGGGGCGTGCCCACACCTCTGGTGGGGCGTGCCCGCACCTGTGGTGGGGCGTGCCCGCACCTCTTGTGGGGCGTGCCTGCACCTCTGGTGGGGCGTGCCCACACCTCTGGTGGGGCGTGCCCGCACCTGTGGTGGGGCGTGCCCGCACCTCTGGTGGGGCGTGCCTGCACCTCTGGTGGGGCGTGCTCGCACCTCTGGTGGGGCGTGCCCGCACCTCTGGTGGGGCGTGCGCACACCTCTGGTGGGGCGTGCCCGCACCTGTGGTGGGGCGTGCCCGCACCTCTGGTGGGGCGTGCCTGCACCTCTGGTGGGGCGTGCCTGCACCTCTGGTGGGGCGTGCCTGCACCTCTGGTGGGGCGTGCCTGCACCTCTGGTGGGGCGTGCCTGCACCTCTGGTGGGGCGTGCCCGCACCTCTGGTGGGGCGTGCCCGCACCTCTGGTGGGGCGTGCCTGCACCTCTGGTGGGGCGTGCCCACACCTCTGGTGGGCGTGCCTGCACCTCTGGTGGGGCGTGCCTGCACCTCTGGTGGGGCGTGCCCGCACCTCTGGTGGGCGTGCCCACACCTCTGGTGGGGCGTGCCCTCACCTCTGGTGGGGCGTGCCTGCACCTCTGGTGGGGCGTGCCCGCACCTCTGGTGGGGCGTGCCCACACCTGTGGTGGGGCGTGCCCACACCTGTGGTGGGGCGTGCCCGCACCTCTGGTGGGGCGTGCCCGCACCTCTGGTGGGGCGTGCCCACACCTGTGGTGGGGCGTGCCCACACCTCTGGTGGGGCGTGCCCGCACCTCTGGTGGGGCGTGCCCGCACCTCTGGTGGGGCGTGCCCGCACCTCTGGTGGGCGTGCCTGCACCTCTGGTGGGGCGTGCCAGTACCTCTGGTGGGGCGTGCCCACACCTCTGGTGGGGCGTGCCCGCACCTCTGGTGGGGCGTGCCCGCACCTCTTGTGGGGCGTGCCCGCACCTCTTGTGGGGCGTGCCCGCACCTCTGGTGGGGCGTGCCCACACCTCTGGTGGGGCGTGCCCACACCTCTGGTGGGGCGTGCCCACACCTCTGGTGGGGCGTGCCCGCACCTCTTGTGGGGCGTGCCCGCACCTCTTGTGGGGCGTGCCCGCACCTCTGGTGGGGCGTGCCTGCACCTCTGGTGGGGCGTGCCCGCACCTCAGGTGGGGCGTGCCCACACCTCTGGTGGGGCGTGCCCACACCTCTGGTGGGCGTGCCCACACCTCTGGTGGGCGTGCCCACACCTCTGGTGGGGCGTGCCAGTACCTCTGGTGGGGCGTGCCTGCACCTCTGGTGGGGCGTGCCTGCATCTCTGGTGGGGCGTGCCCACACCTCTGGTGGGGCGTGCCCACACCTCTGGTGGGGCGTGCCTGCACCTCTGGTGGGTGTGCCCACACCTCTGGTGGGGCGTGCCTGCACCTCTGGTGGGGCGTGCCTGCACCTCTGGTGGGGCGTGCCCACACCTCTGGTGGGGCGTGCCCACACCTCTGGTGGGGCGTGCCTGCACCTCTGGTGGGCGTGCCAGTAACTCTGGTGGGCGTGCCTGCACCTCTGGTGGGCGTGCCTGCACCTCTGGTGGGGCGTGCCAGTACCTCTGGTGGGCGTGCCTGCACCTCTGGTGGGGCGTGCCAGTACCTCTGGTGGGCGTGCCAGTACCTCTGGTGGGCGTGCCTGCACCTCTGGTGGGGCGT
The DNA here is from genome assembly GCA_020271785.1 of Procambarus virginalis. Taxonomy (NCBI): domain Eukaryota; kingdom Metazoa; phylum Arthropoda; class Malacostraca; order Decapoda; family Cambaridae; genus Procambarus; species Procambarus virginalis. The sequence continues at coordinate 9,509 of WNGS01000862.1, read as the reverse complement.
GCCAGTACCTCTGGTGGGCGTGCCAGTACCTCTGGTGGGCGTGCCTGCACCTCTGGTGGGGCGTGCCAGTACCTCTGGTGGGCGTGCCAGTACCTCTGGTGGGCGTGCCTGCACCTCTGGTGGGGCGTGCCAGTACCTCTGGTGGGCGTGCCAGTACCTCTGGTGGGCGTGCCTGCACCTCTGGTGGGGCGTGCCAGTACCTCTGGTGGGCGTGCCAGTACCTCTGGTGGGGCGTGCCCGCACCTCTGGTGGGCGTGCCCACACCTCTGGTGGGGCGTGCCTGCACCTCTGGTGGGGCGTGCCTGCACCTCTGGTGGGGCGTGCCAGTACCTCTGGTGGGCGTGCCCGCACCTCTGGTGGGCGTGCCTGCACCTCTGGTGGGGCGTGCCCACACCTCTGGTGGGGCGTGCCTGCACCTCTGGTGGGGCGTGCCTGCAGCTCTGGTGGGGCGTGCCCGCACCTCTGGTGGGGCGTGCCCGCACCTGTGGTGGGCGTGCCCGCACCTCTGGTGGGCGTGCCCGCACCTCTGGTGGGGCGTGCCCACACCTCTGGTGGGCGTGCCTGCACCTCTGGTGGGGCGTGCCCGCACCTCTGGTGGGGCGTGCCCACACCTCTGGTGGGGCGTGCCCGCACCTGTGGTGGGGCGTGCCCGCACCTCTGGTGGGGCGTGCCTGCACCTCTGGTGGGGCGTGCCTGCACCTCTGGTGGGGCGTGCCTGCACCTCTGGTGGGGCGTGCCTGCACCTCTGGTGGGGCGTGCCTGCACCTCTGGTGGGGCGTGCCCGCACCTCTGGTGGGGCGTGCCCGCACCTATGGTGGGGCGTGCCCGCACCTGTGGTGGGCGTGCCCGCACCTCTGGTGGGGCGTGCCTGCACCTCTGGTGGGGCGTGCCCACACCTCTGGTGGGCGTGCCTGCACCTCTGGTGGGGCGTGCCTGCACCTCTGGTGGGGCGTGCCCGCACCTCTGGTGGGCGTGCCCACACCTCTGGTGGGGCGTGCCCTCACCTCTGGTGGGGCGTGCCTGCACCTCTGGTGGGGCGTGCCCGCACCTCTGGTGGGGCGTGCCCACACCTGTGGTGGGGCGTGTCCGCACCTCTGGTGGGGCGTGCCCGCACCTCTGGTGGGGCGTGCCTGCACCTCTGGTGGGGCGTGCCCACACCGCTGGTGGGCGTGCCCACACCTCTTGGCGGCTGTTCTGTCAGCTGTACACAGCCACATGAGCAGTTGGTAATATTAGAGAGCCCAAGAGGCGGGGGCCAAGAGCCGGCACCCGACCGTGGTGCGGGAGGCCGGGCTGGGGGCCGCTACTGGCTCTGAGTATCACCAGTTCCTCCACATTAACAAATTCCTGAGCAGGTTGCCTCAGGCAGCCGGCGGCTTGTCTCCTTCCTGGCCCGCCTGACGTTACCTAACACAGTGCACACTTACAGCCACAACAGACCACTGGAACATTATCTAACACAGTGCACAGTTACAGCCACAACAGACCACTGGAACATTATCTAACACAGTGCACAGTTACAGCCACAACAGACCACTGGAACATTATCCAACACAGTGCACAGTTACAGCCACAACAGACCACTGGAACATTACCTAACACAGTGCACAGTTACAGCCACAACAGACCACTGGAACATTATCTAACACAGTGCACAGTTACAGCCACAACAGACCACTGGAACATTATCTAACACAGTGCACAGTTACAGCCACAACAGACCACTGGAACATTACCTAACACAGTGCACAGTTACAAACCTATTAAGATTTCAATTTAGATTCAACAGAGCAGAAGTTGTTAAACACATGGGACAAAATCTTACTGAAGCGACCATACGAGTCATAAATACTCATACTCCACCCAGTGGTCCAGCCAGAGGCTTAGGGCCCGCCCAGTGGGCCAGCCAGAGGCTTAGGGCCCGCACAGTGGTCCAGCCAGAGGCTTAGGGCCCGCCCAGTGGTCCAGCCAGAGGCTTAGGGCCCGCCCAGTGGTCCAGCCAGAGGCTTAGGGCCCGCACAGTGGTCCAGCCAGAGGCTTAGGGCCCGCCCAGTGGGCCAGCCAGAGGCTTAGGGCCCGCACAGTGGTCCAGCCAGAGGCTTAGGGCCCGCCCAGTGGGCCAGCCAGAGGCTTAGGGCCCGCACAGTGGTCCAGCCAGAGACTTAGGGCCCGCACAGTGGGCCAGCCAGAGACTTAGGGCCCGCACAGTGGGCCAGCCAGAGGCTTAGGGCCCGCACAGTGGTCCAGCCAGAGGCTTAGGGCCCGCCCAGTGGGCCAGCCAGAGGCTTAGGGCCCGCACAGTGGTCCAGCCAGAGGCTTAGGGCCCGCCCAGTGTGCCAGCCAGAGGCTTAGGGCCCGCACAGTGGGCCAGCCAGAGACTTAGGGCCCGCACAGTGGGCCAGCCAGAGGCTTAGGGCCCCGCACAGTGGGCCAGCCAGAGACTTAGGGCCCGCACAGTGGGCCAGCCAGAGGCTTAGGGCCCGCACAGTGAGCCAGCCAGAGGCTTAGGGCCCGAACAGTGGGCCAGCCAGAGGCTTAGGGCCCGAACAGTGGGCCAGCCAGAGGCTTAGGGCCCGCACAGTGGTCCAGCCAGAGGCTTAGGGCCCGCACAGTGGTCCAGCCAGAGGCTTAGGGCCCGCACAGTGGTCCAGCCAGAGACTTAGGGCCCGCACAGTGGGCCAGCCAGAGGCTTAGGGCCCGCACAGTGGTCCAGCCAGAGGCTTAGGGCCCGAACAGTGGGCCAGCCAGAGGCTTAGGGCCCGAACAGTGGGCCAGCCAGAGGCTTAGGGCCCGAACAGTGGGCCAGCCAGAGGCTTAGGGCCCGCACAGTAGACCAGCCAGAGGCTTAGGGCCCGAACAGTGGGCCAGCCAGAGGCTTAGGGCCCGAACAGTGGGCCAGCCAGAGGCTTAGGGCCCGCACAGTGGGCCAGCCAGAGGCTTAGGGCCCGAACAGTGGGCCAGCCAGAGGCTTAGGGCCCGAACAGTGGGCCAGCCAGAGGCTTAGGGCCCGCACAGTGGGCCAGCCAGAGGCTTAGGGCCCGAACAGTGGGCCAGCCAGAGGCTTAGGGCCCGAACAGTGGGCCAGCCAGAGGCTTAGGGCCCGAACAGTGGGCCAGCCAGAGGCTTAGGGCCCGCACAGTGGGCCAGCCAGAGGCTTAGGGCCCGAACAGTGGGCCAGCCAGAGGCTTAGGGCCCGAACAGTGGGCCAGCCAGAGGCTTAGGGCCCGCACAGTGGACCAGCCAGAGGCTTAGGGTCCGAACAGTGGGCCAGCCAGAGGCTTAGGGCCCGAACAGTGGGCCAGCCAGAGGCTTAGGGCCCGAACAGTGGGCCAGCCAGAGGCTTAGGGCCCGCACAGTAGACCAGCCAGAGGCTTAGGGCCCGAACAGTGGGCCAGCCAGAGGCTTAGGGCCCGAACAGTGGGCCAGCCAGAGGCTTAGGGCCCGCACAGTGGGCCAGCCAGAGGCTTAGGGCCCGAACAGTGGGCCAGCCAGAGGCTTAGGGCCCGAACAGTGGGCCAGCCAGAGGCTTAGGGCCCGCACAGTGGGCCAGCCAGAGGCTTAGGGCCCGAACAGTGGGCCAGCCAGAGGCTTAGGGCCCGCACAGTGGACCAGCCAGAGGCTTAGGGCCCGAACAGTGGGCCAGCCAGAGGCTTAGGGCCCGCACAGTGGACCAGCCAGAGGCTTAGGGCCCGAACAGTGGGCCAGCCAGAGGCTTAGGGCCCGCACAGTGGGCCAGCCAGAGGCTTAGGGCCCGCACAGTGGGCCAGCCAGAGACTTAGGGCCCGCACAGTGGGCCAGCCAGAGGCTTAGGGCCCGCACAGTGGGCCAGCCAGAGGCTTAGGGCCCGAACAGTGGGCCAGCCAGAGGCTTAGGGCCCGAACAGTGGGCCAGCCAGAGGTTTAGGGCCCGCACAGTGGGCCAGCTAGAGGCGTAGGGCCCGCGCAGGAATTTTCCTTCAATACAAAAAATCATAAATACTTTACATGACTGCTCGTGTTGCGTAAGGTTCCTGGAACACGCGGTCAAGGGTCCCGGAGTACGCCTGGTTGATGGGGTTCTGGAAGTTCTTCTACTCCCCGAACCCGGCCCGAGGCCAGGCTTGACTTGTGAGAGTTTGGTCCACCAGGCTGTTGCTTGGAGCGGCCCGCAGGCCCACATACCCACCACAGCCCGGTTGGTCCGGCTCTCCTTGAAGGAAACTATCTAGTTTCCTCTTGAAGATGTCCACGGTTGTTGCGGCAATATTTCTTATGCTCGCTGAGAGGATGTTGAACAACCGTGGACCTCTGATGTTTATACAGTGTTCTCTGATTGTGCCTATGGCACCTCTGCTCTTCACTGGACCTCTGATGTTTATACAGTGTTCTCTGATTGTACCTATGGCACCTCTGCTCTTCACTGGACCTCTGATGTTCATACAGTGTTCTCTGATTGTGCCTATGGCACCTCTGCTCTTGACTGGACCTCTGATGTTTATACAGTGTTCTCTGATTGTGCCTATGGCACCTCTGCTCTTCACTGGACCTCTGATGTTTATACAGTGTTCTCTGATTGTACCTATGGCACCTCTGCTCTTCACTGGACCTCTGATGTTCATACAGTGTTCTCTGATTGTGCCTATGGCACCTCTGCTCTTCACTGGACCTCTGATGTTTATACAGTGTTCTCTGATTGTGCCTATGGCACCTCTGCTCTTCACTGGACCTCTGATGTTTATACAGTGTTCTCTGATTGTGCCTATGGCACCTCTGCTCTTCACTGGACCTCTGATGTTTATACAGTGTTCTCTGATTGTGTCTATGGCACCTCTGCTCTTCACTGGTTCTATTCTGCATTTTCTTCCATATCGTTCACTCCAGTATGTTGTTATTTTACTGTGTAGATTTGGGACCTGGCCCTCCAGTATCTTCCAGGTGTATATTATTTGGTGTCTCTCTCGTCTCCTTTCTAGTGAGTACATTTGAAGAGCTTTGAGACGATCCCAATAATTTAGGTGTTTTATCTCGTCTATGCGTGCCGTATATGTTCTCTGTATTCCCTCTATTTCAGCAATCTCTCCTGCTCTGAAGGGGGACGGTCAAGGGTCCTGGAGCACACAGTCAAGGCTCCTTTACACAACCACTTACGAAACCTGTTGATCCTTCCACAGTCATGGCAGCTGTTTACATATAATAAACAGTTTACGAGGCTTGTTAACGTTACAACCCGAGGTTGTTAATGTTGTAAACAGCCTCGTGGTGCTACGGAGCTCGTAAATTGTTTAATATATGTAAACAAGGCGGCCGTAACTGAGGAAAGATGCACAGGTTTCGTTAATGGTTGATTAATCCTGGTCGAGTGGCCTGACATCTATAGTCTCACACCACACGGGTCCGGGTTCAATTCCCCAGCTGGAGAGAAACGCTTGAGCACGTTTCCTTTCACCTAATACATCTATTCACCTAGCAATGAATACATACCTTAGAAAAAGACAGCTGTTGTGGGTGGTATCCTGGGGGGGGGGGGGGGGGTGGACCTTAGGGGGACGAGGGTGGCCCCAACCGCAGGCTTCCTGACCCCAGGGACGGGTTATATGGATGATAACGCCCCCTCAACAATGGGTGATCTTGTTGACTGTGAGTGTTGGCTCCGTGCAGCCTCAGGCCTTGATGGACCGTGGGCCCCTGGTGGCGGGGACAGGAAGCCTATACCTGGTCATGCCGACCCCCCTCCCAGCTCCTACCCTGCCCGGGACGCCACCCACAACAGTTATCTAACTCCCGAGTACCTATTTGCCGCTAGGTGAACAGAGGCATCAGGTGTAGGTCCCACAGGTCAACTATTGAATTTTCCCTCTATGATCTTTCTGCGGTTCGGGTGCCCACATGCCCAACCACTTGGACTGGACGGTAGAGCGACGGTCTCGCTTCTTGCAGGTCTGTGTTCGATCCCCGACCGTCCACAAGGAGTTGGGGCACCATTCCTTCCCACCGTCCCAACCCTTATCCTGACCCCTTCCCAGTGCTGTATAGTACTAATGACTTGGCGCTTTCCCCTGATAATTGCCTTGTCAGTGTACGTGATCAACGAGGCTGTGAGTGCCGGAGTCTGCACCACAAGGCCGTGACGTCACTTGTGGTGGTGCCTGTGACGTCACTTGTGGAGCAGCCTGTGACGTCACTTGTGGAGCAGCCTGTGACGTCACTTGTGGAGCAGCCTGTGACGTTACTTGTGGAGGAGCCTGTGACGTTACTTGTGGAGGAGCCTGTGACGTTACTTGTGGAGGAGCCTGTGACGTTACTTGTGGAGGAGCCTGTGACGTTACTTGTGGTGGAGCCTGTGACGTTACTTGTGGAGGAGCCTGTGACGTTACTTGTGGTGGAGCCTGTGACGTTACTTGTGGAGGAGCCTGTGACGTTACTTGTGGAGGAGCCTGTGACGTTACTTGTGGAGGAGCCTGTGACGTTACTTGTGGTGGAGCCTGTGACGTTACTTGTGGAGGAGCCTGTGACGTTACTTGTGGTGGAGCCTGTGACGTCACTTGTGGAGGAGCCTGTGACGTTACTTGTGGAGGAGCCTGTGACGTTACTTGTGGAGGAGCCTGTGACGTTACTTGTGGAGGAGCCTGTGACGTTACTTGTGGTGGAACCTGTGACGTCACTTGTGGAGGAGCCTGTGACGTCAGTAGTGGAGGAGCCTGACGTCAGTAGTGGAGGAGCCTGACGTCAGTAGTGGAGGAGACTGACGTCAGTAGTGGAGGAGCCTGACGTCAGTAGTGAGGAGACTGACGTCAGTAGTGGAAGAGACTGACGTCAGTAGTGGAGGAGCCTGACGTCAGTAGTGGAGGAGCCTGACGTCAGTAGTGGAGGAGACTGACGTCAGTAGTGGAGGAGCCTGACGTCAGTAGTGGAGGAGACTGACGTCAGTAGTGGAGGAGACTGACTAGTAGTGAGACTGATAGTACGTGGAGGAGACTGACGTCGTAGTAGTGGGAGGAGACTGACGTCAGTAGTGGAGGAGACTGACGTCAGTAGTGGAGGAGACTGACGTCAGTAGTGGAGGAGACTGACGTCAGTAGTGGAGGAGACTGACGTCAGTAGTGGAAGAGACTGACGTCAGTAGTGAGGAGCCTGACGTCAGTAGTGGAGGAGGACTGACGTCAGTAGTGGAGGAGACTGACGTCAGTAGTGGAGGAGACTGACGTCAGTAGTGGAGGAGATTGACGTCAGTAGTGGAGGAGCCTAACGTCAGTAGTGGAGGAGACTGACGTCAGTAGTGGAGGAGCCTGACGTCAGTAGTGAGGAGATTGACGTCAGTAGTGGAGGGCCTGACGTCAGTAGTGGAGGAGCCTGACGTCAGTAGTGGAGGAGACTGACGTCAGTAGTGGAGGAGCCTGACGTCAGTAGTGGAGGATCCTGACGTCAGTAGTGGATAGCCTGACGTCAGAGTGGAGGAGCCTGACGTCAGTAGTGGGGAGATTGACGTCGTAGTGGAGGAGCCTGACGTCAGTAGTAGTGGAGGGCCTGACGTCAGTAGTGGAGGAGACTGACGTCGTAGTGGAGGAGCCTGACGTCAGTAGTGGAGGAGACTGACGTCAGAGGACCACCGGTAGGCGACAAAGTTTATTCCTAAGAGAGTACTGTATGAGGCTTCAGTTCTGCCCCTGATGTGTGTGTTCTTACTCCACACACACACACACACACACCCCACCCCACACACCCACACACACACACACACACACACACACACACAGACAACAGTCACACACACACATTACACAGGGTGGGCGAGGACAGGTACACAGAGAATGACAAGAGGTGTGTGAAGAACTCAACAAAAGGTTCCAGGAGGTCTTTACAATAGAACAGGGAGATATCACGGCGCTGGGAGAGGTGGCAGCAAACCAGGTGACCTTGGATAGGTTCGAAATTACAAGAGATGAGGTCAAAAAGCACCTATTGGAGCTGGATGTGAGAAAAGCTGTTGGGCCGGATGGAATCTCGCCATGGGTATTGAAAGAGTGTGCAGGAGCACTTTGCTTACCACTCTCCATAGTGTATAGTAAGTCACTGGAAACGGGGGACCTACCAGAATATGGAAGACTGCTAATGTAGTACCAATATACAAAAGGGTGACAGACAAGAGGCACTGAACTACAGGCCAGTGTCCTTAACTTGTATACCATGCAAGGTGATGGAGAAGATTGTGAGAAAAAACCTAGTAACACATCTGGAGAGAAGAGACTTCGTGACAACCCATCAACATGGGTCAGGGAGGGTAAATCTTGCCTTACAGGCTTGATAGAATTCTACGATCAGGTGACAAAAATTAAGCAAGAAAGAGAAGGGTGGGCGGACTGCATTTTTTTGGACTGTCGGAAAGCCTTTGACACAGTACCCCATAAAGGTTGATGCATAAGCTGGAGAAACAGGCAGGAGTAACAGGTAGGGCGCTCCAGTGGATAAGGAGTACCTAAGCAATAGGAAGCAGAGAGTTACAGTGAGGGGTGAGACCTCAGACTGGCGTGAAGTCACCAGTGGAGTCCCACAGGGCTCTGTACTTGGACCTATCCTGTTTCTGATATACGTAAATGATCTCCCAGAGGGTATAGACTCATTCCTCTCAATGTTTGCTGACGACGCCAAAATTATGAGAAGGATTAAGACAGAGGAGGACAGCTTGAGACTTCAAGAAGACCTGGACAAGCTGCAGGAATGGTCGAACAAATGGCTGTTAGAGTTTAACCCAAGCAAATGTAATGTAATGAAGATAGGGGTAGGAAGCAGGAGACCAGATACAAGGTATCATTTGGGAGATGAAATACTTCAAGAGTCAGAGAGAGAGAAAGACCTGGGGGTTGATATCACGCCAGACCTGTCCCCTGAAGCTCATATCAAGAGGATAACATCAGCAGCATATGCCAGGTTGGCTAACATAAGAACGGCCTTTAGAAACTTGTGTAAGGAATCTTTCAGAACATTATATACCACATATGTCAGACCAATCCTGGAGTATGCGGCTCCAGCATGGAGTCCCTATCTAGTCAAGCATAAGACTAAACTGGAAAAGGTTCAAAGGTTTGCCACCAGACTAGTACCCGAGCTGAGAGGTATGAGCTACGAGGAGCGACTGCAGGAATTAAACCTCACTTCGTTGGAAGACAGAAGAGTTAGGGGGGACATGATCACCACATTCAAGATTCTCAGGGGAATCGACAGGGTTGATAAAGACAGGCTGTTTAACACAAGGGGCACACGCACTAGGGGACACAGGTGGAAACTGAGTGCCCAATGAGCCACAGAGATATTAGAAAGAACTTTTTTAGTGTCAGAGTGGTTGACAAATGGAATGCATTAGGAAGCGATGTGGTGGAGGCTGACTCCATACACAGTTTCAAGTGTAGATATGATAGAGCCCATTAGGCTCAGGAAACTGTACACCTGTTGATTGACGGTGAGAGGCGGGACCAAAGAGCCAGAGCTCAAACCCCGCAAGCACAACTAGGTGAGTACAATAGGTGAGTACAACAC
>WNGS01000860.1:25665-44932 GCA_020271785.1 Procambarus virginalis | reverse complement strand
GATTCGGACGAACCCTGATTTTATTGCATATTTCTGACGTTTCAGCCGCATTAGAGCTGTTTTGCAGTACATCTTTCTGTAACCAATCTTGATGTGTATCCTTGAGAGGATTTCGGGCGGGCCTTTAGTGTCCCCGCGGCCCCGGTACCTCGGACCAGGGCCCTCCACCCCCAGGAAGCAGACCCCCCAGTTGACAGCTGACTAGCACACAGGTACCTATTTTACTGCTAGGTAACAGGGGCATGTAGGGTGATTAGTGAAGAACTCTGCCCATTGTTTCTCGCCGGCGCCTGGGATCGAACCACAGGACCCACAGGATCCACCAAGTCCACGCCCCGTGCTGTCCGCTCGTCCGGCGAACCCGGCGCCCTAACAATTACACGGGAAAACAATACACGGAAAATCTGGAACATTAATAGGTTTAAGTTCTAATGAAAACACATTGGATTTGTGTCGTGATTTTGAACCGAACTAATTGGCTATCCGCGTCGTTTTCCCACGTTTCTTAAGGATTGCCAGTTATTGTTATAATTCATTACATATGCAACAAATCAGATGTATATCCGCGTAATTAATTGCAATTCTACAATAAATACTACTTAGTTTTCAAATCACAAATCATTTGTAAGGCTCGGCTAAAGTAGCGAGTAGGACATTGGATTCCTAGGAGCCTGATACCCTGTGTTTTTATTGCATATTTCGACGTTTCAGCCGCATTAGGGCTGTTTTAGCTCTAATCAGACAAGTTGCCGTTGCCTCCTCCGCATCAGCTCTAATGCGGATGAAACTTCGAAATATGCAATAAAAACAGGGTTTCTCTCCTAATCAATATCTTAGTCGCTATTGTAAAGAGGTACGAAGGGTTGATTGAAAATAATGTATTTAATCTGAATTTGCAATTAATTACGCGTATACATCAGATTTGTCGCATATGTAATGAATTAATAACAATAAACTGGCAATCGTTAAAAACGTGGAAAATACGACAAGAGAGTCCATTATTCGTTCAAATCACACAAATCAATGTGTTTTCATTCATTAGAATTAACTAAAATGTTCCAGATTTTCTGTGTATGTTACAGATAAAAGATGTACTGCAAAAACAGCTCTAATGAGGCTGAAACGTCGAAATATGCAATAAAATCAGGGTTTCTCTCCTTGGATACGGATTATCAGTTTATTGTTATTAATTCATTACATATGCGACAAATCTGATGTATACGCGTAATTAATTGCAAATTCACATTAAATACATTATTTAAATCAACCATTCGTACCTCGTTATAATAGCGATTAAGATATTGATTAGGAGAGAAACCCTGTTTTTATTGCATATTTCGACGTTTCAGCCGCATTAGAGCTGATGCGGAGCCTGATTAGAGCTAAAACAGCTCTAATGCGGCTGAAACGACGAAATATGCAATAAAAACAAGGTTTCTCGCCTAATCAATGTCCTACTCGCTACTTTACCGAGATACAAATGGTTGATTGAAAATAATGTATTTAACGTGCATTTGCAATTATATACGAGTTTGCATCACATATATCGTATATGTAGTGAATTCGTTCACTACATGCGAGAGTTGGGGCTTACTCCCGCCGTTGACCCGTTGAACCTCCTCCAGTCTCCGGCAATGTTCTGGCACAGATAAAGCTCCAACGGGTAAACGGCGGGAGTAAGGCCCGCTCTCGCATGTAGTGAACGAACTCACTACCTATATTCAATCAAACAATCGTACCTCGTTAAAATAGCGAGTAATATATTGATCATGAGAGAAACCCTGTTTATATTGCATATTTCGACGTTTCAGCCGCATTAGAGCTGATGCGGAGGAGGCAACAGCAACTTGCCTGATTAGAGCTAAAACCGCTCTTATCCGGCTGACACGTCGAAATATGCAATAAAAGCAGGGTTTCTCTCCTAATTAATATCTTACTCGCTAATTTAACGAGTTACGAATGGTTGATTGAAAATAATGTATTTAATGTGAATTTGCAATTAATTACGCGTATACATCAGATTTGTCGCATATGTAATGAATTAGAAACAATAAACTGACAATCCGTATCCAAGGAGAGAAACCCTAATTTTATTGCATATTTCGACGTTTCAGCCACATTAGAGCTATTTTTGCAGTTCATCTTCTTTCTGTAACATACACGGAAAATCTGGAATATTTTAGTTAATTCTAATGAAAACACATTGATTTGTCTGATTTGAACGAATAATGGACTATCTCGTCGTTTTTCCCACGTTTTTAAGGATTGCCAGTTTATTGTTATTAATTCATTACATATGCAACAAATCTGATGTATACGCGTAATTAATTAATCCAAAATATGGCTCAAGTGTCGAATTTGGGATGTTTCTGATATATGTTAAAACTGCAGGGGGGTTTGGGCAAAATGCGACCCATCGCCTCTCTCAGTAATTGGAATATTTTTGGTATAAAAGTCGTAATTTCAAACTGCGAATACATGCAGACAACAAAATTTGGCTCCAAAATATGGCTCAGGGGTCGAATTTGGGATGCTTCGGATATTTTGAAAACTGCAGGGGGGTTTGGGCAAAATGCGACCCATCGCCTCTCTCAGTAATTGGAATATTTTTGGTATAAAAGTCGTAATTTCAAACTGCGAATACATGCAGACAACCAAAATTTGGCTCCAAAATATGGCTCAGGGGTCGAATTTGGGATGCTTCGGATATTTTGAAAACTGCAGGGGGGTTTGGGCAAAATGTGACCCATCGCCTCTCTCAGTAATTGGCACATTATCGGTATAAAATTCGTAATTTCAAACTGCGAATACGTGCAGAGAGCCAGAATTTGGCTCCAAAATAAGGTTCAAGGGTCGAATTTGGGATGTTTGTGATATATTTTAAAACTGCAGGGGGGTGGGCAAAATGTGACCCATCGCCACTCTCAGTAATTGGCATATTTTCGGTATAAAAAATCGTAATTTCAAACTGCGAATACGTGCAGACATCCAGAATTTGGCCCCAAAATATGGCTCAAGCGTCGCATTTGGGATGTTCCGGATATTTTGAAAACTGCAAGGAGGGTTTGGGCTAAATGTGATCCATCGCCGCTTTCAGTAATTGGCATATTTTCTGTATAAAAAGTCTTAATTTCAAACTGCGAATACGTGCAGAGAGCCAGAATTTGGCTCCAAAATATGGCTCAAGGATCGAATTTGAGATGTTTGTGACATATTTTAAAACTGCAGGGGGGTTTGGGCAAAGTGTGACCCATCACCGGTCTCAGTAATTGGCATATTTTCGGTATAAAAAGTTGTAATTTCAAACTGCGAATATGTGCAGAGAGCCAAAATTTGGCTCCAAAATATGGCTCAAAGGTTGAATTTTGGACGTTTGGGATATTTTGAAAACTGCGATGGGGGGCTTGGGCAAAATGTGACCCATCGCTGCTCTCAGTATATGGCATGCTTTCGGTATAAAAATTCGTAATTTCAAACTGCGAATACGTGCCGAGAGCCAGAATTTGGCTCCAAAATATGGCTCAAGCGTCAAATTTGGGGTGTTTGGGATATTTTAAAAACTGCAAGGAGGGTTTGGGCAAAATGTGACCCATCGCCGCTCTCGGTAATTGGCATATTTGCGGTATAGAAATTCGTAATTTCAAACTGCGAATACGTGCCGAGAGCCAGAATATGGCTCCAAAATATGGGTAAAGCGTCGAACTTGGGTTGTTTGGAATATTTTGAAAACTACATGGAGGGTTTGGGCAAAATGCGATCCCTCGCTGCTTTCAGTAATTGGCATGTTTTCGGTATAAAATTCGTAATTTCAAACTGCGAATACGTGCCGAGAGCCAGAATTTGGCTCCAAAATATGGCTCAAGCGACGAATTTGGGATGTTTGGGATATTTTGAAAACTGCAGGGAGGGTTTGGGCTAAATGTGACCAATCGCCGCTTTCAGTAATTGGCATATTTTCGGTATAAAAATCTTAATTTAAAACTGCGAATACGTACAGAGAGCCAGAATTTGGCTCCAAAACATGGCTCAAGGGTCGCATTTGGGATGTTTGGGATATTTTGAAAACTGCAGGGAGGGTTTGGGCTAAATGTGACCAATCGCCGCTTTCAGTAATTGGCATATTTTCGATATAAAAATCTTAATTTAAAATTAAGTCATTACATATGCGACAAATCTGATGTATACGCGTAATTAATTGCAAATTGACATTTAATACATTATTTTCAATCAACCATTCGTAATTCGTTACAATAGCGACTAAGATATTGATTAGGAGAGAAACCCTGTTTTTATTGCATATTTCGACGTTTCAGCCGCATTAGAGCTGACGCGGAGGAGGCAACGGCAACTTGTCTGATTAGAGCTAAAACAGCTCTAATGCGGGTGAAATGTCGAAATATGCAATAAAAACAAGGTTTCTCTCCTAATCAATGTCCTACTCGCTACTTTACCGAGATACAAATGATTGATTGAAAATAATGTATTTTTTGTGAATTTGCAATTAGTTACGCGTATACATCAGATTTGTTGCATATGTAATGAATTAATAACAATAAACTAGCAATCCTTAAAAACGTGGGAAAAACGACGAGATAGTCCATTATTCGTTCAAATCACACAAATCAATGTGTTTTATTAGAATTAACTAAAATGTTCCAGATTTTCCGTGTATGTTACAGAAAGAAGATGTACTGCAAAAACAGCTCTAATGCGGCTGAAACGTCGAAATATGCAATAAAAACAGGGTTTCTCTCATGATCAATATATTACTCGCTATTTCAACGAGGTACGATAGTTTGATTGAATATATGTAGTGAATTCGTTCACTACATGCGAGAGCGGGGGGCTTACTCCCGCCGTTTACCCGTTGGAGCTTTCTCTGTGCCAGAACATTGCCGGAGACTGGAGGAGGTTCAGCGGGTCAACGGCGGGAGTAGGCCCCCACTCTCGCATGTAGTGAACGAATTCACTACATATACGATATATATGATGCAAACTCGTATTTAATTGCAAATGCACATTAAATACATTATTTTCATTCAACCATTTGTATCTCGGTAAAGTAGCGAGTAGGACATTCATTAGGCGAGGAACCTTGTTTTTATTGCATATTTCGACGTTTCAGCCGCATTAGAGCTGATGCGGAGGAGGCAACGGCAACTTGTCTGATTAGAGCTAAAACCGCTCTAATCCGACTGAAACGTCGAAATATGCAATAAAAACAGGGTTTCTCTCCTAATCAATATCTTACTCGGTAATTTAACGAGTTACGAATGGTTGATCGAAAATAATGTATTTAATGTGAATTTGCAATTAATTACGGGTATACATCAGATTTGTCGCATATGTAATGAATTAATAACAATAAACTGATAATCCGTATCCAAGGAGAGAAACCCTGATTTTATTGCATATTTCGACGTTTCAGCCGCATTAGAGCTGTTTTTGCAGTACATCTTTTTTCTGTAACATACACGGAAAATCTGGAACATTTTAGTTAATTCTAATGAAAACACATTGATTTGTGTGATTTGAACGAATAATGGACTATCTCGTCGTTTTTCCCACGTTTTTAAGGATTGCCAGTTTATTGTTATTAATTCATTACATATGCAACAAATCTGATGTATACGCGTAATTAATTGCAAATTCACAATAAATACATTATTTTCAATCAATCATTTGTATCTCGGTAAAGTAGCGAGTAGGACATTGATTAGGAGAGATACCTTGTTTTTATTGCATATTTCGACGTTTCAGCCGCATTAGGGCTGTTTTAGCTCTAATCAGACAAGTTGCCGTTGCCTCCTCCGCATCAGCTCTAATGCGGCTGAAACGTCGAAATATGCAATAAAAACAGGGTTTCTCTCCTAATCAATATCTTAGTCGCTATTGTAAAGAGGTACGAAGGGTTGATTGAAAATAATGTATTTAATGTGAATTTGCAATTAATTACGCGTATACATCAGATTTGTCGCATATGTAATGAATTAAAAACAATAAACTGGCAATCCTTAAAAACGTGGAAAATACGACAAGAGAGTCAATTATTCGTTCAAATCACACAAATCAATGTGTTTTCATTAGAATTAACTAAAATGTTCCAGATTTACTGTGTATGTTACAGATAGAAGATGTACTGCAAAAACAGCTCTAATGAGGCTGAAACGTCGAAATATGCAATAAAATTAGGGTTTCTCTCCTTGGATACGGATTGTCAGTTTATTGTTATTAATTCATTACATATGCGACAAATCTGATGTATACGCGTAATTAATTGCAAATTCACATTAAATACATTATTTAAATCAACCATTCGTACCTCGTTATAATAGCGATTAAGATATTGATTAGGAGAGAAACCCTGTTTTTATTGCATATTTCGACGTTTCAGCCGCATTAGAGCTGATGCGGAGCCTGATTAGAGCTAAAACAGCTCTAATGCGGCTAAAACGTCGAAATATGCAATAAAAACAGGATTTCTCTCCTAATCAATATCTTAGTCGCTATTGTAACGAATTACGAATGGTTGATTGAAAATAATGTATTAAATGTGAATTTGCAATTANTATGTGCAAAATGTGACCCATCTCTGCTCGCAGTAATTGGCATATTTTCGGTATAAATTTCGTAATTTCAAACTGCGAATACGCGCAGAGAGCCAGAATTTGACTCCGAAATAAATATGGTTAAAGGGTCGAATTTGGGATGTTTGTGATATATTATAAAACTGCAGAGGGGTTTGGGCAAAATGTGTTCCATCGCCGCTCTCAGCAATTTGCATACTTTTGGTATAAAAAGTCGTAATTTTAAACTGCAAATACGTGCAGAGAGCCAGAATTTGGCTCCCAAATATGGCTCAAATGCGGCTGAAACGTCGATATATGCAATAAAATCAGGGTTTCTCTCCTGAGAAATACGCGTAATTAATTGCAAATTCACATTAAATACATAATTTTCAATCAACCATTCGTACCTCGATAAATTAGCGAGTAAGATATTGATTAGGAGAGAAACCTTGTTTTTATGCATATTTCGACGGTTCAGCCGCATTAGAGCTGTTTTATCTTTAATCAGACAAGTTGCCGTTGCCTCCTCCGCATCAGCTCTAATGCGGCTGAAACATCAAATATGCAATAAAAGCAGGGTTTCTCTCTTAATCAAATATCTTAGTCGCTATTGTAACGAGGTACGAATGGTTGATTGAAAATAATGTATTTAATGTGAATTTGCAATTAATTACGCGTATACATCAGATTTGTTGCTTATGTAATGAATTAATAACAATAAACTGGCAATCCTTAAAAACGTGGGAAAAACGACGAGATAGTCCATTATTCGTTCAAATCACACAAATCAATGTGTTTTCATTAGAATTAACTAAAATATTCCAGATTTTCCGTGTATGTTACAGAAAGAAGATGTACTGCAAAAAGAGCTCTAATGTGGCTGAAACGTCGAAATATGCAATAAAATTAGGGTTTCTCTCCTTGGATACGGATTGTCAGTTTATTGTTATTAATTCATTACATATGCGACAAATCTGATGTATACGCGTAATTAATTGCAAATTCACATTAAATACATTATTTAAATCAACCATTCGTACCTCGTTATAATAGCGATTAAGATATTGATTAGGAGAGAAACCCTGTTTTTATTGCATATTTCGACGTTTCAGCCGCATTAGAGCTGATGCGGAGCCTGATTAGAGCTAAAACAGCTCTAATGCGGCTGAAACGACGAAATATGCAATAAAAACAAGGTTTCTCGCCTAATCAATGTCCTATTCGCTACTTTACCGAGATACAAATGGTTGATTGAAAATAATGTATTTAATGTGCATTTGCAATTAAATACGAGTTTGCATCACATATATCGTATATGTAGTGAATTCGTTCACTACATGCGAGAGTTGGGGCTTACTCCCGCCGTTGACCCGTTGAACCTCCTCCAGTCTCCGGCAATGTTCTGGCACAGATAAAGCTCCAACGGGTAAACGGCGGGAGTAAAGCGCCCGCTCTCGCATGTAGTGAACGAATTCACTACCTATATTCAATCAAACAATCGTACCTCGTTAAAATAGCGAGTAATATATTGATCATGAGAGAAACCCTGTTTATATTGCATATTTCGACGTTTCAGCCGCATTAGAGCTGATGCGGAGGAGGCAACAGCAACTTGTCTGATTAGAGCTAAAACCGCTCTTATCCGGCTGACACGTCGAAATATGCAATAAAAGCAGGGTTTCTCTCCTAATTAATATCTTACTCGCTAATTTAACGAGTTACGAATGGTTGATTGAAAATAATGTATTTAATGTGAATTTGCAATTAATTACGCGTATACATCAGATTTGTCGCATATGTAATGAATTAGTAACAATAAACTGACAATCCGTATCCAAGGAGAGAAACCCTGATTTTATTGCATATTTCGACGTTTCAGCCACATTAGAGCTCTTTTTGCAGTACATCTTCTTTCTGTAACATACACGGAAAATCTGGAATATTTTAGTTAATTCTAATGAAAACACATTGATTTTGTGTGATTTGAACGAATAATGGACTATCTCGTCGTTTTTCCCACGTTTTTAAGGATTGCCAGTTTATTGTTATTAATTCATTACATATGCAACAAATCTGATGTATACGCGTA
Source organism: Procambarus virginalis (assembly GCA_020271785.1). Taxonomy (NCBI): domain Eukaryota; kingdom Metazoa; phylum Arthropoda; class Malacostraca; order Decapoda; family Cambaridae; genus Procambarus; species Procambarus virginalis. The sequence continues at coordinate 36,274 of WNGS01000860.1, read as the reverse complement.
ATTAATTAATCCAAAATATGGCTCAAGTGTCGAATTTCGGATGTTTCTGATATATGTTAAAACTGCAGGGGGGTTTGGGCAAAATGCGACCCATCGCCTCTCTCAGTAATTGGAATATTTTCGGTATAAAAGTCGTAATTTCAAACTGCGAATACATGCAGACAACCAAAATTTGGCTCCAAAATATGGCTCAAGGGTCGAATTTGGGATGCTTCGGATATTTTGAAAACTGCAGGGGGGTTTGGGCAAAATGTGACCCATCGCCTCTCTCAGTAATTGGCACATTATCGGTATAAAATTCGTAATTTCAAACTGCGAATACGTGCAGAGAGCCAGAATTTGGCTCCAAAATAAGGTTCAAGGTCGAATTTGGGATGTTTGTGATATATTTTAAAACTGCAGGGGGGTGGGGAAAATGTGACCCATCGCCACTCTCAGTAATTGGCATATTTTCGGTATAAAAATTCGTAATTTCAAACTGCGAATACGTGCAGACAGCCAGAATTTGGCTCCAAAATATGGCTCAAGCGTCGAATTTGGGATGTTTCGGATATTTTGAAAACTGCAAGGAAGGTTTGGGCTAAATGTGATCCATCGCCGCTTTCAGTAATTGGCATATTTTCGGTATAAAAAGTCTTAATTTCAAACTGCGAATACGTGCAGAGAGCCAGAATTTGGCTCCAAAATATGGCTCAAGGGTCGAATTTGGGATGTTTGTGACATATTTTAAAACTGCAGGGGGGTTTGGGCAAAGTGTGACCCATCACCGGTCTCAGTAATTGGCATATTTTCGGTATAAAAAGTCGTAATTTCAAACTGCGAATATGTGCAGAGAGCCAAAATTTGGCTCCAAAATATGGCTCAAAGGTTGAATTTGGGACGTTTGGGATATTTTGAAAACTGCGATGGGGGGCTTGGGCAAAATGTGACCCATCGCTGCTCTCAGTATATGGCATACTTTCGGTATAAAAATTCGTAATTTCAAACTGCGAATACGTGCCGAGAGCCAGAATTTGGCTCCAAAATATGGCTCAAGCGTCAAATTTGGGGTGTTTGGGATATTTAAAAACTGCAAGGAGGGTTTGGGCAAAATGTGACCCATCGCCGCTCTCGGTAATTGGCATATTTGCGGTATAGAAATTCGTAATTTCAAACTGCGAATACGTGCCGAGAGCCAGAATATGGCTCCAAAATATGGATAAAGCGTCGAACTTGGGTTGTTTGGAATATTTTGAAAACTACATGGAGGGTTTGGGCAAAATGCGATCCCTCGCTGCTTTCAGTAATTGGCATGTTTTCGGTATAAAATTCGTAATTTCAAACTGCGAATACGTGCAGAGAGCCAGAATTTGGCTCCAAAATATGGCTCAAGCGACGAATTTGGGATGTTTGGGATATTTTGAAAACTGCAGGGAGGGTTTGGGCTAAATGTGACCAATCGCCGCTTTCAGTAATTGGCATATTTTCGGTATAAAAATCTTAATTTAAAACTGCGAATACGTACAGAGAGCCAGAATTTGGCTCCAAAACATGGCTCAAGGGTCGCATTTGGGATGTTTGGGATATTTTAAAAACTGCAGGGAGGGTTTGGGCTAAATGTGACCAATCGCCGCTTTCAGTAATTGGCATATTTTCGATATAAAAATCTTAATTTAAAATTAAGTCATTACATATGCAACAAATCTGATGTATACGCGTAATTAATTGCAAATTGACATTTAATACATTATTTTCAATCAACCATTCGTAATTCGTTACAATAGCGACTAAGATATTGATTAGGAGAGAAACCCTGTTTTTATTGCATATTTCGACGTTTCAGCCGCATTAGAGCTGATGCGGAGGAGGCAACGGCAACTTGTCTGATTAGAGCTAAAACAGCTCTAATTCGGGTGAAATGTCGAAATATGCAATAAAAACAAGGTTTCTCTCCTAATCAATGTCCTACTCGCTACTTTACCGAGATACAAATGATTGATTGAAAATAATGTATTTATTGTGAATTTGCAATTAGTTACGCGTATACATCAGATTTGTTGCATATGTAAGGAATTAATAACAATAAACTGGCAATCCTTAAAAACGTGGGAAAAAACGACGAGATAGTCCATTATTCGTTCAAATCACACAAATCAATGTGTTTTTATTAGAATTAACTAAAATGTTCCAGATTTTCCGTGTATGTTACAGAAAGAAGATGTACTGCAAAAACAGCTCTAATGCGGCTGAAACGTCGAAATATGCAATAAAATCAGGGTTTCTCTCCTTGGATACGGATTGTCAGTTTATTGTTATTAATTCATTACCTATGCGACAAATCTGATGTATACCCGTAATTAATTGCAAATTCACATTAAATACATTATTTTCAATCAACCATTCGTAACTTGTTAAATTAGCGAGTAAGATATTGATTAGGAGAGAAACCCTGTTTTTATTTCATATTTCGACGTTTCAGTCGGATTAGAGCGGTTTTAGCTCTAATCAGACAAGTTGCCGTTGCCTCCTCCGCATCAGCTCTAATGCGGCTGAAACGTCGAAATATGCAATAAAAACAGGGTTTCTCTCATGATCAATATATTACTCGCTATTTCAACGAGGTACGATAGTTTGATTGAATATATGTAGTGAATTCGTTCACTACATGCGAGAGCGGGGCTTACTCCCGCCGTTTACCCGTTGGAGCTTTCTCTGAGCCAGAACATTGCCGGAGACTGGAGGAGGTTCAGCGGGTCAACGGCGGGAGTAGGCCCCCCACTCTCGCATGTAGTGAACGAATTCACTACATATACGATATATATGATGCAAACTCGTATTTAATTGCAATGCACATTAAATACATTATTGTCATTCAACATTTGTATCTCGGTAAAGTAGCGAGTAGGACATTCATTAGGCGAGGAACCTTGTTTTTATTGCATTTTCGAAGTTTCAGCCGCATTAGAGCTGTTTTAGCTCTAATCAGACTCCTCATCAGCTCTAATGCGGCTGGAACGTCGAAATATGCAATAAAAACAGGGTTTCTNTGCAGAGAGCCAGAATTTGACTCCAAAATATGGCTCAAGGGTCGAATTTGGGATGTTTCGGATATTTAGAAAACAGCGATGGGGGGCTTGGACAAAATGTGACCCATCGCATCGAACTTGGGTTGTTTGGAATATTTTGAAAACTACAGGGAGGGTTTGGGTAAAATGCGATCCCTCACTGCTTTCAGCAATTGGCATATTTTCGGTATAAAAGTCGTAATTCAAACTGTGAATACATGCAGAGAACCAGAATTTGGCTCCAAAATATGGCTCAGTAAATTGCATATTTACGGTATAAAAATTCGTAATTTCAAACTGCGAATAAGAGCCGAGAGCCAGAATTTGGCTCCAAAATATGGCTCAAGCGACGAATTTGGGATGTTTGGGATATTTCGAAAACTGCAGGGAGGGTTTGGGCAAAATGTGACCCATCGCCGCTCTCAGTAGTTGGCATATTTTCGGTATAAAAAGTCGTAATTACAAACTTCGAATACGTGCCGAGAGCCAGAATTTGGCCCCAAAATATGGATCAAGCGTCGAACTTGGGTTGTTTGGAATATTTTGAAAACTGCAGGGTGGGTTTGGGCAAAATGCGATCCATCGCTGCTCTCAGTAATTGGCATATTTTCGGTATAAAAAGTAGTAATTTCAAACTGCGAATACGTGCAGAGAGCCAGAAGTTGACTCCAAAATATGGCTCAAGGGTCGAATTTGGGATGTTTCGGATATTTTGAAAACTTCAAGGGGGTATGGGCAAAATGTGACCCATCGCTGCTCTCAGTAATTCGCACATTTTCGGTATAAAATTCGTAATTTCAAACTGCTAATACGTGCAGAGAGCCAGAATTTGGCTCCAAAATATGGCTCTAGGGTCGAATTTGGGATGTTTGTGATATATTTTAAAACTGCAGGGGGGTTTGGGCAAAATGTGACCCATCACCGCTCTCAGTAATTGGCATATTTTCGGTATAAAAGGCGTAATTTCAAACTGCGAATACGTGCAGGGAGGCAGAATTTGGCTACAAAACATTGCTTAAGGGTCGAATTTGGGAAGTTTGTGATATATTTTAAAACTGCAGGGGGGTTTGGGCAAAATTTGACCCATCGTCGCTCTCATTAATTGGCATATTTTCGGTATAAAAATTCGTAATTTCAAACTGCGAATACGTGCAGAGAGCCAGAATTTGGCTCCAAAATATGGTTCAAGGGTCGAATTTGGGACGTTTGGGATATTTTCAAAACAGCGATGGGGGGGCTTGGACAAAATGTGACCCATCGCATCGAACTTGGGTTGTTTGGAATATTTTGAAAACTACAGGGAGGGTTTGGGTAAAATGCGATCCCTCACTGCTTTCAGCAATTGGCATATTTTCGGTATAAAAGTCGTAATTTCAAACTGTGAATACATGCAGAGAGCCAGAATTTGGCTCCAAAATATGGCTCTTTAAATTGCATATTTTCGGTATAAAAATTCGTAATTTCAAACTGCGAATACGAGCCGAGAGCCAGAATTTGGCTCCAAAATATGGCTCAAGCGACGAATTTGGGATGTTTGGGATATTTCGAAAACTGCAGGGAGGGTTTGGGCAAAATGTGATCCATCGCCGCTCTCAGTAATTGGCACATTTTCGGTATAAAAAGTCGTAATTTCAAACTGCGAATACGTGCCGAGAGCCAGAATTTGGCCCCAAAATATGGATCAAGCGTCGAACTTGGGTTGTTTGGAATATTTTGAAAACTGCAGGGTGGGTTTGGGCAAAATGCGATCCATCGCTGCTCTCAGTAATTGGCATATTTTCGGTATAAAAAGTAGTAATTTCAAACTGCGAATACGTGCAGAGAGCCAGAATTTGACTCCAAAATATGGCTCAAGGGTCGAATTTGGGATGTTTCGGATATTTTGAAAACAGCGATGGGGGGCTTGGACAAAATGTGACCCATCGCATCGAACTTGGGTTGTTTGGAATATTTTGAAAACTACAGGGAGGGTTTGGGTAAAATGCGATCCCTCACTGCTTTCAGCAATTGGCATATTTTCGGTATAAAAGACGTAATTTCAAACTGTGAATACATGCAGAGAACCAGAATTTGGCTCCAAAATATGGCTCAGTAAATTGCATATTTACGGTATAAAAATTCGTAATTTCAAACTGCGAATAAGAGCCGAGAGCCAGAATTTGGCTCCAAAATATGGCTCAAGCGACGAATTTGGGATGTTTGGGATATTTCGAAAACTGCAGGGAGGGTTTGGGCAAAATGTGACCCATCGCCGCTCTCAGTAATTGGCACATTTTCGGTATAAAAAGTCGTAATTTCAAACTTCGAATACGTGCCGAGAGCCAGAATTTGGCCCCAAAATATGGATCAAGCGTCGAACTTGGGTTGTTTGGAATATTTTGAAAACTGCAGGGTGGGTTTGGGCAAAATGCGATCCATCGCTGCTCTCAGTAATTGGCATATTTTCGGTATAAAAAGTAGTAATTTCAAACTGCGAATACGTGCAGAGAGCCAGAAGTTGACTCCAAAATATGGCTCAAGGGTCGAATTTGGGATGTTTCGGATATTTTGAAAACTTCAGGGGGGTATGGGCAAAATGTGACCCATCGCTGCTCTCAGTAATTCGCACATTTTCGGTATAAAATTCGTAATTTCAAACTGCTAATACGTGCAGAGAGCCAGAATTTGGCTCCAAAATATGGCTCTAGGGTCGAATTTGGGATGTTTGTGATATATTTTAAAACTGCAGGGGGGTTTGGGCAAAAAGCGACCCATCGCTGCTCTCAGTAATTGGCATATTTTCGGTATAAAAATTCGGAATTTCAATCTGCGAATACGTGCAGAGAGCCAGAATTTGACTCCAAAATATGGCTCAATGGTCGAATTTGGGATGTTTGTGATATATTTTAAAACTGCAGGGGGGTTTGGGCAAAATGTGACCCATCACCGCTCTCAGTAATTGGCATATTTTCGGTATAAAAGGCGTAATTTCAAACTGCGAATACGTGCAGGGAGGCAGAATTTGGCTACAAAACATTGCTTAAGGGTCGAATTTGGGAAGTTTGTGATATATTTTAAAACTGCAGGGGGGTTTGGGCAAAATTTGACCCATCGTCGCTCTCATTAATTGGCATATTTTCGGTATAAAAATTCGTAATTTCAAACTGCGAATACGTGCAGAGAGCCAGAATTTGGCTCCAAAATATGGTTCAAGGGTCGAATTTGGGACGTTTGGGATATTTTCAAAACAGCGATGGGGGGGCTTGGACAAAATGTGACCCATCGCATCGAACTTGGGTTGTTTGGAATATTTTGAAAACTACAGGGAGGGTTTGGGTAAAATGCGATCCCTCACTGCTTTCAGCAATTGGCATATTTTCGGTATAAAAGTCGTAATTTCAAACTGTGAATACATGCAGAGAGCCAGAATTTGGCTCCAAAATATGTCTCATTAAATTGCATATTTTCGGTATAAAAATTCGTAATTTCAAACTGCGAATACGAGCCGAGAGCCAGAATTTGGCTCCAAAATATGGCTCAAGCGACGAATTTGGGATGTTTGGGATATTTCGAAAACTGCAGGGAGGGTTTGGGCAAAATGTGATCCATCGCCGCTCTCAGTAATTGGCACATTTTCGGTATAAAAAGTCGTAATTTCAAACTGCGAATACGTGCCGAGAGCCAGAATTTGGCCCCAAAATATGGATCAAGCGTCGAACTTGGGTTGTTTGGAATATTTTGAAAACTGCAGGGTGGGTTTGGGCAAAATGCGATCCATCGCTGCTCTCAGTAATTGGCATATTTTCGGTATAAAAAGTAGTAATTTCAAACTGCGAATACGTGCAGAGAGCCAGAATTTGACTCCAAAATATGGCTCAAGGGTCGAATTTGGGATGTTTCGGATATTTGAAAACAGCGATGGGGGGCTTGGACAAAATGTGACCCATCGCATCGAACTTGGGTTGTTTGGAATATTTTGAAAACTACAGGGAGGGTTGGGTAAAATGCGATCCCTCACTGCTTTCAGCAATTGGCATATTTTCGGTATAAAAGTCGTAATTTCAAACTGTGAATACATGCAGAGAACCAGAATTTGGCTCCAAAATATGGCTCAGTAAATTGCATATTTACGGTATAAAAATTCGTAATTTCAAACTGCGAATAAGAGCCGAGAGCCAGAATTTGGCTCAAAATATGGCTCAAGCGACGAATTTGGGATGTTTGGGATATTTCGAAAACTGCATACGAATACGTGTAGGGAGGCAGAATTTGGCTACAAAACATTGCTCAAGGGTCGAATTTGGGAAGTTTGTGATATATTTTAAAACTGTAGGGGGGTTTGGGCAAAATTTGACCCATCGTCGCTCTCATTAATTGGCATATTTTCGGTATAAAAATTCGTAATTTCAAACTGCAAATACGTGCAGAGAGCCAGAATTTGGCTCCAAAATATGGCTCAAGGGTCGAATTTGGGACGTTTGGGATATTTTCAAAACAGCGATGGGGGGCTTGGACAAAATGTGACCCATCGCATCGAACTTGGGTTGTTTGGAATATTATGAAAACTACAGGGAGGGTTTCGGTAAAATGCGATCCCTCACTGCTTTCAGCAATTGGCATATTTTCGGTATAAAAGTCGTAATTTCAAACTGTGAATACATGCAGAGAACCAGAATTTGGCTCCAAAATATGGCTCAGTAAATTGCATATTTACGGTATAAAAATTCGTAATTTCAAACTGCGAATAAGAGCCGAGAGCCAGAATTTGGCTCCAAAATATGGCTCAAGCGACGAATTTGGGATGTTTGGGATTTTTTCGAAAACTGCAGGGAGGGTTTGGGTAAAATGTGACCCATCGCCGCTCTCAGTAATTGGCACATTTTCGGTATAAAAAGTCGTAATTTCAAACTTCGAATACGTGCCGAGAGCCAGAATTTGGCCCCAAAATATGGATCAAGGGTCGAACTTGGGTTGTTTGGAATATTTTGAAAACTGCAGGGTGGGTTTGGGCAAAATGCGATCCATCGCTGCTCTCAGTAATTGGCATATTTTCGGTATAAAAAGTAGTAATTTCAAACTGCGAATACGTGCAGAGAGCCAGAAGTTGACTCCAAAATATGGCTCTAGGGTCGAATTTGGGATGTTTGTGATATATTTTAAAACTGCAGGGGGGTTTGGGCAAAAAGCGACCCATCGCTGCTCTCAGTAATTGGCATATTTTCGGTATAAAAATTCGGAATTTCAATCTGCGAATACGTGCAGAGAGCCAGAATTTGACTCCAAAATATGGCTCAATGGTCGAATTTGGGATGTTTGTGATATATTTTAAAACTGCAGGGGGGTTTGGGCAAAATGTAACCCATCACCGCTCTCAGTAATTGGCATATTTTCGGTATAAAAGGCGTAATTTCAAACTGCGAATACGTGCAGGGAGGCAGAATTTGGCTACAAAACATTGCTTAAGGGTCGAATTTGGGAAGTTTGTGATATATTTTAAAACTGCAGGGGGGTTTGGGCAAAATTTGACCCATCGTCGCTCTCATTAATTGGCATATTTTCGGTATAAAAATTCGTAATTTCAAACTGCGAATACGTGCAGAGAGCATAATTTGGCTCCAAAATATGGTTCAAGGGTCGAATTTGGGACGTTTGGGATATTTTCAAAACAGCGATGGGGGGCTTGGACAAAATGTGACCCATCGCATCGAACTTGGGTTGTTTGGAATATTTTGAAAACTACAGGGAGGGTTTGGGTAAAATGCGATCCCTCACTGCTTTCAGCAATTGGCATATTTTCGGCATAAAAGTCGTAATTTCAAACATGCAAGACACAACGAGGTCAATGACATCATCAAGAGAAGCCTCGTCTCAGCCAAGTGCCCAGCGGAGAGAGAACCTCGCATCCTAGGGGTCCAGAACCCGGATTTCCCCGCACTTCGCCCTGATGGCATCACCATATACTCATGGAAGGAGGGTAGACAGTTAGTGTGGGACTACACATGTGTATCCACCCTGGCTGACACCTATGTACACTTCGGAGCTGATCAAGCAGGTGGGGCGGCCAACCACAGGGAAACAGCAAAATCTCTCAAATACAGGCGACTGGCAGGCCAATACCTCTTTGTTCCCATAGCGTCTGAGACGCATGGCCCTGGGGCAAGAGTGCCTTGGGATTTCTCAAGGAATTGGGTTCCAAGCTCATCGACGTCACCAGAGACCCAAGGGCTTGCAGTTTTTTGTTTCAGCGCCTCAGTGTGGCGATCCAGAGGGGAAATGCTTGCTGCGTCCTCGGTTCCTGTCCGGAAGCGGAGGAGCTTCAAGAGATCCATAACCTTTAGGCATTTGTCTTGTATGTTTTGTAACCTTTAAATACACAATAAAGCATAAAAAAAAGGAAGGGGGTGGTAGGAGAAAAGCACACAGAAACTGTATTGGAGGGGACCTACATTCCCTCCAATGCGTTATGTGTGATTTCCTCCGAGTCTATGGGTCCCCTTCTTCCAGGCAGAGGTGGTACTCCCTTCCATTTTATTTAAAATATATATATATAATATATATATATATATATATATATATTATATATATATATATATATATATATATAATATATATATATATATATATGTTGTACCTAGTAGCCAGAACGTCGTACTCGGCCTACTATGCAAGGCCAGATATGTCTAATAAGCGAAGTTTTCCTGAATTTATATATTTTCTAAGTTTTTTCTTATGAAATGATAAATCTGTCCATTTCATTATTATAAGTTAACTTTTTAAATTTGAGTTAAAATTAACGTAGCTATATGACCGACCCTAACCAACCCTACCTAACCTAACCTAACCTAACCTAACCTAACCTAACCTAACCTATCTTAACCTAACCTAAACTAACACAATTAAGTCAATAATTTATGTTCTTAATATAATATAATAATAATAATAATTCCAATAAATTAATTGGAAACAATTTATTGAAAATAAAGAAAATCGCTCGGCCTATTAGGCAAATCGGACCTTGCAAAGTAGACCGAGAAGTGTGTTCTGGCTACTAGGTACGACATATATATATATATATATATATATATATATATATATATATATATATATATATATATATATATATATATTCTTGTAAAGCCAATAGCACGCAAAGTTTCGGGCAGGTCCTTAATTCTAATTTTTATCTCCGGAATACGACCTGTCAAATCGTTTATCAACCAGGTACCCATTCACTTCAGGGTGAACAGAGGATACAGTTAAGGATTGACACCCCAGTCAATCCTCCCCGACCACGATACGAACCCAGGCCTAAGCAGTCGTGAAGCGCCGGGTGAGTACTTTACCACTGCGCCACGGGGACTGTGAACTAATTTTTGCTTTGAGTCTTCCTCACTATTTTCTTTTTTCGAGTACTAATATAATTAATTTCTTGACTTCAGATTCACATGAATCTGGCTTCTAAATCTGCTACAAATTCAAATTTGTTAAATCTACGTTCGTTGAGCAGACATGTAGCAACTCTGTAATAGTTCCCCTGGGTTCGACCCCTCGCCTTTGACAGCAATCACCAACCTTTGAAAATTGTT
>WNGS01000860.1:8526-24371 GCA_020271785.1 Procambarus virginalis | reverse complement strand
AAATATCCTAAACAACCCAAATACGAAGCTTGATCCATATTTGGGAGCCAAATTCTGGCTCTTTGCACAGATTCGCAGTTTAAAAAATTACGAATTTTTATAACGAAAATATGCCAATTAACTGAGAGCGATGAAGGGTCACATTTTGCCCAAACCCCCCTACAGTTTTAAAATGTATCACAAACATCCGAAATTCGACCATTGAGCCATATTTTGGAGCCAAATTCTGGCTCTCTGTACGTATTCGCAGTTTTAAATTAAGATCTTTATACCGAAATATGCCAATTACTGAAAGCGGCGAAGGGTCACATTTAGCCCAAACCCTCCTGCAGTTTTCAAAATATCCCAAATATCCCAAATGCGACCCTTGAGTCATATTTGGAGCCAATTCTGGCTCTCTCTACGTATTCGCAGTTTTTAAATTAAAGATTTTTATACCGAAAATATGCCAATTACTGAATAGCGGCGCGATGGGTCACATTTAGCCCAACCCTCCCTGCAGTTTTCAAATATTCAAACAACCCAAGTTCGACGCTTGATCCACTATTTTGGGGCCAAATCTGGCTCTCTGCATGTATTGCAGTTTGAAATTACGACTTTTATACCGAAAATATGCCAATTGCTGAAAACAGCGAGGGATCGCATTTTCCCAAACCCTCCCTGTAGTTTTCAAAATATTGAAATTGCGAATTTTTATACCGAAAACATGCCAATTACTGAAAGCATCGATGGGTCATGTTCTCCCAAACCCCCACCGCAGTTTTTCAAAATATCCAAACATTCCAATTCGACGATTGACCATATTTTGGAGCCAAATTCTGGCTCTCTGCACTTATTCGCAGTTTGAAATTACGAATTTTTATACCGAAATATGCCAATTGCTGAGACCAGCGATGGGTCACATTTTGCCGAAACCCCCCTGCAGTTTATAAAATATCACAAACATCACAAATTTGACCCTTGAGCGATATTTTGGAGCCAAATTCTGGCTCTCTATACGTATTTGCAGTTTGAAATTACGACTTTTTATACCGAGAATATGACAATTACTGAGAGCGGCGATGGGTCACATTTTACCCAAACCCCCCTGCAGTTTTCAAAATATCCGAAACATCCCAAATTCGACCCTTGATCCATATTTTGGAGCCAAATTCTGGCTCTCGGCACGTATTCGCAGTATGAAATTACGAATTTTTATACCGAAAATATTCCAATTACTGAGAGCGGCGATGAGTCACATTTTGCCCAATCCCACCATCGCAGTTTTCAAAATAGACCAAACATCCCAAATTTGACGCTTGAGCCATATTTTGGAGCCAAATTCTGGCTCTCTGCACGTATTCGCAGTTTGAAATTACGAATTTTTATACCGAAAATAAGCCAATTACTGAGAGCGCCGATGGGTCACATTTTGCTCAAACTCCCCTTCAGTTTTAAAATATAACTCAAACATCCAAAATTCGACCCTTGAGCCATATTTTGGAGCCAAATTCTGGCTCTCTGCACGTATTCGCAGTTTGAAATTATGACTTTCTATACCGAAAATATGCCAATTACTCAAAGCAGCGAGGGATCGCATTTTGCCCAAACCTTCCTTGCAGTTTTCAAAATATCCCAAACAACCGAAATTCGACGATTGAGCCATATTTTGGAGCCAAATTCTGGCTCTCGGCACGTATTCGCAATTTGAAATTACGAATTTTTTTACCGAAAATATGCCAATTACTGCGAGCAGCGATGGGTCTCATTTTGCACAAACTCCCCATCGCAGTTTTCAAAATATCCCAAACTTGCCAAACTCGACCCTTGAGCCATATTTTGGAGGCAAATTCAGGCTCTCTGCACGTAATCGCAGTTTGAAATTACGACTTTTTATACCGAAAACATGCCAATTACTGAAAGCGGCGATGGATCACATTTTTCCCAAACCCTCCTTGCAGTTTTCAAAACATCCCAAACATCCCAAATTCGACGCTTGAGCCATATTTTGGAGCCAAATTCTGGCTCTCTGCACGTATTCGCAGTTTGAAATTACGAATTTTATATAAAAAATATGCCAATTACTGAGACCGGCGATGGGTCATATTTTGCCCAAACCCTCACTGCAATTTTCAAAATATCCCAAACATTCCAAATTCGACGATTGAGCCATATTTCGGAGCCAAATTCTGGCTCTCTGCACGTATTCGCAGTTTGAAATTACGACTTTTTATACTGAAAATATGCCAGATTTCATCCAAATATCAACGATTTAGGTAATATTTGGACGTTTTTCCGCGTTTTCAATTATTTTCGGTTGATTGCCATTAATTCAATAAATTTACGATATATATGATGCAAACACGTAAATAATTACAAATTAACCTTAAATACAAAATTTTCAATCAGCTATTTGTACGTAGTTAAAATAATGAGTTTAGGAGTGAAATTCTGTTTTTAATGCATATTTCTGCGTTTCAGCCGGATTAAAGCGGTTTTACCTCTTCCTTCAGTAATATAAACAGAAATTCACGATCATTTTAGTTTATTCTAAACAAAACACATTCATTTTTATCGTTTGAATTGGAAACAACGTTTTCACATGCCTTTTTAATTATTAAAATATACGCAACCTCGCTTTATGATTTTATGTAAAAAACCTCGAAATTGGTGTTATAGTGACTTTTTCACGTTTATCATATAGAGTGATTTTAGGTAAAAATGTTCGAAATTACTAATATTTTGATACTACTTCATGTTGTTACACTATATATGATTTGACCTACAAATCTCAGAATTTCACATAATATTGCGTTTTTAAGCAAGTTTTCTTGCATTGTGCCTTGTACATAAAATCATTAAATTTTGCAATATTTTGAGGATTTTCATCGTTGTTTCCTTTATAAGATTTCACCCAAATATGAACGATTTAGGCAATATTTTGCCGTTTTTCCGGGATTTCAAGCTTTTTCGGTTTATTGCCATAAATTCAATAAATTTACGATAAATATGATGCAAACACGTAATGAGTTGCAAATTACCCATTGATTTTCAATCAACTTTTTATACCTCGTTAAAATAATGAGTTAGATATTGATTAGGAGAGAATTTCTGTTTTCATTGCATATTTCGACGTTTCAGGAAGATAAGAGCGGTTTACGAATTCAAATTATAATAAACAAATTTTCTTGTATATAAAATCTACTTTGTACATAAAATTTAACGAAATTAGCAATACTTTGAGGTTTTTTATCGGTGCTTCCTTTATAAGATTTCATCCAAATATCAACGATTTAGGTAATATTTGGACGTTTTTCCGCGTTTTCAATCATTTTCGGTTTATTGCCATTAATTCAATAAATTTACGATATATATGATGCAAACTTGTAAATAATTACAAATTAACCATAAATACAAGATTTTCAATCAGCTATTTGTACCTAGTTAAAATAGTGAGTTTAGGAGTGAAATTCAGTTTTTATTGCATATTTCTGCGTTTCAGTTGGATTAAAGCGGTTTTACGAGTACTTCTTCTTTCGGTAATATAAACGGAAGTTCTGGAATATTTTAGGTAATTCTAAAGAAAACACATTGATTTTAATAATTTGAATTGGAAACAAAGTTTTCATATGCCTTTTTAATTATCAAAATAATATGCAACCTCGCTCTTTGATTTGATGTAAAAATCGTCGAATTTGGTATTATAGTGACTTTTTCACGTTTTTCATGTAGAGGGATTTTAGCTAAAACCGCTTTAATCTGGCTGAAACGTCGAAATATGCAATAAAAACAAGGTTTCTCTCCTAATCAACATCTTACTCGTTATTGTAACGAGGTACGAATGGTTGATAATTCTGGCTCTCTGCATGTATTCGCAGTTTAAAATTACGACTTTTATACAGAAAACATGCCAATTACTGAAAGCAGCAATGGATCGCATTTTGCCCAAACCCTCCCTGCAGTTTTCAAAATATCCCAAACATCCCAATTTTGGCGCTTGAGCCATATTTTGGAGTCAAATTCTGGCTCTCTGCACGTATTCGCAGATTGAAATTCCGAATTTTTATACCGAAAATATGCCAATTACTGAGAGCAGCGATGGTCGCTTTTTGCCCAAACCCCCCAGCAGTTTTAAAATATATCACAAACACCAAATTCGACCCTTGAGCCATATTTTGGAGCAAAATTCTGGCTCTCTGCACGTATTCGCAGTTTGAAATTACGATTTTATACCGAAAATGTGCCAATTACTGAGAACAGCGATGGGTCACATTTGCCCATACCCCCCTGAAGTTTTCAAAATATCCGAAAATCCAAAATTCGACCCTTGAGCCATATTTTGGAGTCAAATTCTGGCTCTCTGCACGTATTCGCAGTTTGAAATTACGACTTTTTATACCGAAAATATGCCAATTACTGAGAGCAGCGATGGATCGCATTTTGCCCAAACCCACCCCGCAGTTTTCAAAATATTCCAAACAACCCAAGTTCGATGCTTGATCCATATTTGTGGCCAAATTCTGACTCTCGGAACGTATTCGCAGTTTGAAATTACGACTTTTTATACCGAAAATGTGCCAATACTGAGAGCGGCGATGGGTCACATTTTGCCCAAACCCTCCCTGCAGTTTACAAAATATCCCAAACATCCCAAATTCGTCGCTTGAGCCCATATTGGTGCAAATTCTGGCTCTCGGCACGTATTCGCAGTTTGAAATTACGATTTTTTATACCGAAATATGCCAATTACTGAGAGCGGCGAAGGGTCACATTTTGCCCAAACCNCATATTTTGGAGCCAAATTCTGGCTCTCTGCACGTATTCGCAGTTTGAAATTACGATTCTTTATACCGAAAATATTCCATTTTCTGAAAGCAGCGATAGATCGCATTTTGCTCAAACCCTCCCTGCAGTTTTTAAAATATCCTAAACAACCCAAATACGAAGCTTGAGCCATATTTGGGAGCCAAATTCTGGCTCTTTGCACATATTCGCAGTTTAAAATTACGAATTTTTATACCGAAAATATGCCAATTACTGAGAGCGATGAAGGGTCACATTTTGCCCAAACCCCCTACAGTTTTAAAATATATCACAAACATCCGAAATTCGACCATTGAGCCATATTTTGGAGCCAAATTCTGGCTCTCTGTACGTATTCGCAGTTTTAAATTAAGATTTTTATACCGAAAATATGCCAATTACTGAAAGCAGCGAAGGGTCACATTTAGCCCAAACCCTCCCTGCAGTTTTCAAAATATCCCAAACATCCCAAATGCGACCCTTGAGCCATATTTTGGAGCCAAATTCTGGCTCTCTGTACGTATTCGCAGTTTTAAATTAAGATTTTTATACCGAAAATATGCCAATTACTGAAAGCGGCGATGGGTCACATTTAGCCCAAACCCTCCCTGCAGTTTTCAAAATATTCCAAACAACCCAAGTTCGACGCTTGATCCATATTTTGGGGCCAAATTCTGGCTCTCTGCATGTATTCGCAGTTTGAAATTACGACTTTTATACCGAAAATATGCCAATTGCTGAAAGCAGCGAGGGATCGCATTTTTCCCAAACCCTCCCTGTAGTTTTCAAAATATTGAAATTGCGAATTTTTATACCGAAAACATGCCAGTTACTGAAAGCATCGATGAGTCATGTTCTTCCCAAACCCCCACAGCAGTTTTCAAAATATCCGAAACATTCCAATTCGACGATTGAGCCATATTTTGGAGCCAAATTCTGGCTCTCTGCACTTATTCGCAGTTTGAAATTACGAATTTTTATACCGAAAATATGCCAATTGCTGAGACCAGCGATGGGTCACATTTTGCCGAAACCCCCCTGCAGTTTATAAAAATATCACAAACATCACAAATTTGTCCCTTGAGCGATATTTTGGAGCCAAATTCTGGCTCTCTATACGTATTCGCAGTTTGAAATTACGACTTTTTATACCGAGAATATGACAATTACTGAGAGCGGCGATGGGTCACATTTTACCCAAACCCCCCTGCAGTTTTCAAAATATCCGAAACATCCCAAATTTGACCCTTGATCCATATTTTGGAGCCAAATTCTGGCTCTCGGCACGTATTCGCAGTATGAAATTACGAATTTTTATACCGAAAATATTCCAATTACTGAGAGCGGCGATGAGTCACATTTTGCCCAATCCCACCATCGCAGTTTTCAAAATAGACCAAACATCCCAAATTTGACGCTTGAGCCATATTTTGGAGCCAAATTCTGGCTCTCTGCACGTATTCGCAGTTTGAAATTACGAATTTTTATACCGAAAATAAGCCAATTACTGAGAGCGCCGATGGGTCACATTTTGCTCAAACTCCCCTTCAGTTTTAAAATATAACTCAAACATCCAAAATTCGACCCTTGAGCCATATTTTATAGCCAAATTCTGGCTCTCTGCACGTATTCGCAGTTTGAAATTACGACTTTTTATACCGAGAATATGACAATTACTGAGAGCGGCAATGGGTCACATTTTACCCAAACCCCCCTGCAGTTTTCAAAATATCCGAAACATCCCAAATTTGACCCTTGATCCATATTTTGGAGCCAAATTCTGGCTCTCGGCACGTATTCGCAGTATGAAATTACGAATTTTTATACCGAAAATATTCCAATTACTGAGAGCGGCGATGAGTCACATTTTGCCCAATCCCACCATCGCAGTTTTCAAAATAGACCAAACATCCCAAATTTGACGCTTGAGCCATATTTTGGAGCCAAATTCTGGCTCTCTGCACGTATTCGTAGTTTGAAATTACGAATTTTTATTCCGAAAATAAGCCATTTACTGAGAGCGCCGATGGGTCACGTTTTTCTCAAACTCCCCTTCAGTTTTAAAATATAACTCAAACATCCAAAATTCGACCCTTGAGCCATATTTTGGAGCCAAATTCTGGCTCTCTGCACGTATTCGCAGTTTGAAATTATGACTTTCTATACCGAAAATATGCCAATTACTCAAAGCAGCGAGGGATCGCATTTTGCCCAAACCTTCCTTGCAGTTTTCAAAATATCCCAAACAACCGAAATTCGACGATTGAGCCATATTTTGGAGCCAAATTCTGGCTCTCGGCACGTATTCGCAATTTGAAATTACGAATTTTTTTACCGAAAATATGCCAATTACTGCGAGCAGCGATGGGTCTCATTTTGCCCAAACTCCCCATCGCAGTTTTCAAAATATCCCAAACTTGCCAACTCGACCCTTGAGCCATATTTTGGAGGCAAATTCAGGCTCTCTGCACGTAATCGCAGTTTGAAATTACGACTTTTTATACCGAAAACATGCCAATTACTGAAAGCGGCGATGGATCACATTTTTCCCAAACCCTCCTTGCAGTTTTCAAACATCCCAAACATCCCAATTCGACGCTTGAGCCATATTTTGGAGCCAAATTCTGGCTCTCTGCACGTATTCGCAGTTTGAAATTACGAATTTTATATAAAAAATATGCCAATTACTGAGACCGGCGATGGGTCATATTTTGCCCAAACCCTCACTGCAATTTTCAAAATATCCCAAACATTCCAAATTCGACGATTGAGCCATATTTCGGAGCCAAATTCTGGCTCTCTGCACGTATTCGCAGTTTGAAATTACGACTTTTTATACTGAAAATATGCCAGATTTCATCCAAATATCAACGATTTAGGTAATATTTGGACGTTTTTCCGCGTTTTCAATTATTTTCGGTTGATTGCCATTAATTCAATAAATTTACGATATATATGATGCAAACACGTAAATAATTACAAATTAACCTTAAATACAAAATTTTCAATCAGCTATTTGTACGTAGTTAAAATAATGAGTTTAGGAGTGAAATTCTGTTTTTAATGCATATTTCTGCGTTTCAGCCGGATTAAAGTGGTTTTACCTCTTCCTTCAGTAATATAAACAGAAATTCACGATCATTTTAGTTTATTCTAAACAAAACACATTCATTTTTATCGTTTGAATTGGAAACAACGTTTTCACATGCCTTTTTAATTATTAAAATATACGCAACCTCGCTTTATGATTTTATGTAAAAAACCTCGAAATTGGTGTTATAGTGACTTTTTCACGTTTATCATATAGAGTGATTTTAGGTAAAAATGTTCGAAATTACTAATATTTTGATACTACTTCATGTTGTCACACTATATATGATTTGACCTACAAATCTCAGAATTTCACATAATATTGCGTTTTTAAGCAAGTTTTCTTGCATTGTGCCTTGTACATAAAATCATCAAATTTTGCAATATTTTGAGGATTTTCATCGTTGTTTCCTTTATAAGATTTCATTCAAATATGAACGATTTAGGCAATATTTTGCCGTTTTTCCGGGATTTCAAGCTTTTTCGGTTTATTGCCATAAATTCAATAAATTTACGATGGGGGGGCTTGAGCCCCCCAGCGATGGGGGGCTTGGACAAAATGTGACCCATCGCATCGAACTTGGGTTGTTTGGAATATTTTGAAAACTACAGGGAAGGTTTGGGCAAGATGCGATCCCGCACTGCTTTCAGCAATTTGCATATTTTCGGTATAAAAGTCGTAATTTCAAACCGCGAATACATGCAGAGAGCCAGAATTTGGCTCCAAAATATGGCTCAGTAAATTGCATATTTTCGGTATAAAAATTCGTAATTTCAAACTGCGAATACGTGCCGAGAGCCAGAATTTGGCTCCAAAATATGGCTCAAGCGACGAATTTGGGATGTTTGGGATATTTTGAAAACTGCAGGGAGGGTTTGGGCAAAATGTGACCCATCGCCGCTCTCAGTAATTGGCATATTTTCGGTATAAAAATTCGTAATTTCTAACTGAGAATACGTGCCGAGAGCCAGAATTTGACCCCAAAATATGGATCAAGCGTCGAACTTGGGTTGTTTGGATTATTTTGAAAACTACAGGGAGGGTTTGGGCAAAATGCGATCCCTCGCTGCTTTCAGCAATTGGCATTTTTTCGGTATAAAAGTCGTAATTTCAAACTACGAATACATGCCGAGAGCCAGATTTTGGCTCCAAAATATGGCTCAAGGGTCGAATTTGGGATCTTTGAGATATTTTGAAAACTGCAGTGGGAGTTATGCAAAATGAGACCCATCGCTGCTCTCAGTAATTAGCATATTTTGGGTATAAAAAGTCGTAAGTTCAAACTGCGAATACGTGCTGAGAGCCAGAATTTGGCTCGAAAATATGGCTCAAGGGTCGAATTTGGGATGTTTGAGATATATTTTAAAACTGCAGGGGGGGTTTGGGCAAAATGTTATCCATCGCTGCTCTCAGAAATTGGCATATTTACGGTATAAAATTCGTAATTTCAAACTGCGAATAAGTGCAGAGAGCCAGAATTTGGCTCCAAAATATAGCTCAATCGTTGACTTTAGAATGTTTGGGATATTTTGAAAACTGCAGAAGGGGTTTGGGCAAAATATGACCCATCGCTGCTCTCAGTAATTGGCATATTTTTGGGATAAAAAGTCGTAATTTCTAACTGCGAATACGTGCAGAGAGCCAGAATTTGGCTCCAAAATATGGCTCTAGCGTCGCATTTGGGATGTTTGGGATATTTTGAAAACTGCAGGGAGGGTTTGGGCTAAATGTGATCCATCGCCGCTTTCAGTAATTGGCATATTTTCGGTATAAAAATCCTAATTTAAAACTGCGAATACGTACAGAGAGCCAGAATTTGGCTCCAAAATATGGCTCACAGGTCGAATTTGGGATGTTTGTGATATATTTTAAAACTGCAGGGGGGTTTGGGCAAAATGTGACCCATCACCGCTCTCAGTAATTGGCATATTTTCGGTATAAAAATTCGTAATTTTAAACTGCGAATATGTGCAGAGAGCCAGAATTTGGCTCCCAAATATGGCTCAAGCTTCGTGTTTGGGTTGTTTGGGATATTTTGAAAACTGCAGGGAGGGTTTGGGCAAAATACGATCTATCGCTGCTTTCAGTAATTGGCATATTTTCGGTATAAAGAATCGTAATTTCAAACTGCGAATACGTGCAGAGAGCCAGAATTTGGCTCCAAAATATGGCTCAAGGGTCAAATTTGGGATGTTTCGGATATTTTGAAAACTTCAGTGGGGTTTGGGCAAAATGTGACCAATCGCCGCTCTCAGTAATTGGCAAAGTTTCGGTATAAAATTCGTAATTTCAAACTGCGAATACGTGCAGAGCCAGAATTTGGCTCCAAAATATGGCTTAAGCTTCGAATTTGGGATGTTTGGGATATTTTGAAAACTGGAGGGAGGGTTTGGGCTAAATATGATCCATCGCTGCTTTCAGTAATTGGGATATTTTCGGTATAAAATTCGTAATTTCAAACTGCGAATACGTGCAGAGAGTAAGAAATTGGCTCCAAAACATGGTTCAAGGGTCGAATTTGGGAAGTTTGTGATATATTTTTAAACTGCAGGGGGGGTTTGGGCAAAATGTGACCCATCGTCGCTCTCAGTAATTGGCATATTTTCGGTATAAAAATTCGTAATTTCAAACTGCGAATATGTGCAGAGAGATAGAATTTGGCTCTCAAATATGGCTCAATCTTCGAATGTTGGAAGTTTGGGATATTTTGAAAACTTCAAGGTGGGTTTGGGCAAAATGTGACCCATCGCCGCGCTCAGTAATTGGTCTATTTTCGGTTTAAAATTCGTTATTTCAAAATGCGAATACTTGCAGAGAGCCAGAATTTGGCTCCAAAATATTGCTGAAGCGTCGAATTCGGGATGTTTGGGATATTTTGAAAACTGCAGGCAGGGTTTGGGAAAAATGTGATCCATCGCTGTTTTCAGTAATTGGCATAATTTTGGTATAAAAAGTCGTAATTTCAAACTGCTAATACGTTCAGAAAGCCAGAATTTGGCTCCAAAATATGGTTCAAGCGTCGCATTTGGGATGTTTGGGATATTTTGAAAACTGCAGGGTGGGTTTGGGCAAAATGTGACCCATCGCTGCTCTCAGTAATTGGCACATTTTCGGTATAAAATTCGTAATTTCAAACTGCGAATACGTGCAGAGCCATAATTTGGCTCCAAAATATGGCTTAATCGTCGAATTTGGGATGTTTGGGATATTTTGAAAACTGGAGGGAGGATTTAGGCTAAATGTAATCCATCGCCGCTTTCAGTAATTGGCATATTTTCGGTATAAAAATCTTATTTTAAAACTGCGAATACGTACAGAGAGCCAGAATTTAAGCTCCAAAATATGGCTCAATGGTCGAATTTGGGATGTTTGTGATATATTTTAAAACTGCAGGGGGGTTTGGGCAAAATGTGACCCATCACCGCTCTCAGTAATTGGCATATATTCGGTATAAAAAGTCGTAATTTCAAACTGCGAATACGTGTAGGGAGGCAGAATTTGGCTACAAAACATTGCTCAAGGGTCGAATTTGGGAAGTTTGTGATATATTTTAAAACTCTAGGGGGGTTTGGGCAAAATTTGACCCATCGTCGCTCTCATTAATTGGCATATTTTCGGTATAAAAATTCGTAATTTCAAACTGCAAATACGTGCAGAGAGCCAGAATTTGGCTCCAAAATATGGCTCAAGGGTCGAATTTTGGACGTTTGGGATATTTTCAAAACAGCGATGGGGGGCTTGGACAAAATGTGACCCATCGCATCGAACTTGGGTTGTTTGGAATATTTTGAAAACTACAGGGAGGGTTTGGGTAAAATGCGATCCCTCACTGCTTTCAGCAATTGGCATATTTTCGGTATAAAAGTCGTAATTTCAAACTGTGAATACATGCAGAGAACCAGAATTTGGCTCCAAAATATGGCTCAGTAAATTGCATATTTTCGGTATAAAAATTCGTAATTTCAAAACTGCGAATAAGAGCCGAGAGCCAGAATTTGGCTCCAAAATATGGCTCAAGCGACGAATTTGGGATGTTTGGGATATTTCGAAAACTGCAGGGAGGGTTTGAAATTGGCATAAATATGCCAATTACTGAAAGCGGCGATGGATCATATTTAGCCCAAACCCTCCCCTGTAGTTTTCAAAATATGCCAAACATCGCAAATGCGACGCTTGAACCATATTTTGGAGCCAAATTCTGGCTCTGCACGTATTCGCAGTTTGATATTACGAATTTTATACCGAAAATTTGCCAATTACTGAGAGCCGCGATGGGTCACATTTTGCACAAACTACCCTGAAGTTTTCAAAATATCCGAAACATCCCAAATTCGACCTTTGAGCCATATTTTGGAGCTAAATTCTGGCTCTCTGCACGTATTCGCAGTTTGAAATTACTATTTTTTATACCGAAAATATGCCAATTACTTAAAGCAGCGATGGATCGCATTTTGCCCAAACCCTCCCTGCAGTTTTCAAAATATCTCAAACAACCCAAATTCGAAGCTTGAGCCATATTTGGGAGCCAAATTTTGGCTCTCTGCACATATTCGCAGTTTGAAATTACGAATTTTTATACCGAAAATATGCCAATTACTGAGAACGGTGATGGGTCACATTTTGCCCAAACCCCCCCCCCCCGCAGTTTTAAAATATATCACAAACATCCCAAATTCGACCATTGAACCACATTTTGGAGCCAAATTGTGGCTCTCTGTACGTATTCGCAGTTTTAAATTAAGATTTTTATACCGAAAATATGCCAATTACTGAGAGCGGTGATGGGTCACATTTTGCCCAAACCCCCCTGCAGTTTTAAAATATATCACAAACATCCCAAATTCGACCTGTGAGCCATATTTTGGAGCCAAATTCTGGCTCTCTGTACGTATTCGCAGTTTGAAATTACGATTCTTTATACCGAAAATATTCCATTTTCTGAAAGCAGCGATAGATCGCATTTTGCTCAAACCCTCCCTGCTGTTTTTAAAATATCCTAAACAACCCAAATACGAAGCTTGAGCCATATTTGTGAGCCAAATTCTGGCTCTTTGCACATATTCGCAGTTTAAAATTACGAATTTTTATACCGAAAATATGCCAATTACTGAGAGCGATGAAGGGTCACATTTTGCCCAAATTCCCCTACAGTTTTAAAATATATCACAAACATCCGAAATTCGACCAATGAGCCATATTTTGGAGCCAAATTCTGGCTCTCTGTACGTATTCGCAGTTTTAAATTAAGAATTTTATACCGAAAATATGCCAATTACTGAAAGCGGCGAAGGGTCACATTTAGCCCAAACCCTCCCTGCAGTTTTCAAAATATCCCAAACATCCCAAATGCGACCCTTGAGCCATATTTTGGAGCCAAATTCTGGCTCTCTGTACGTATTCGCAGTTTTAAATTAAGATTTTTATACCGAAAATATGCCAATTACTGAAAGCGGCGATGGGTCACATTTAGCCCAAACCCTCCCTGCAGTTTTCAAAATATTCCAAACAACCCAAGTTTGACGCTTGATCCATATTTTGGGGCCAAATTCTGGCTCTCTGCATGTATTCGCAGTTTGAAATTACGACTTTTATACCGAAAATATGCCAATTGCTGAAAGCAGCGAGGGATCGCATTTTTCCCAAACCCTCCCTGTAGTTTTCAAAATATTGAAATGCGAATTTTAATACCGAAAACATGCCAATTACTGAAAGCATCGATGAGTCATGTTCTTCCCAAACCCCCACAGCAGTTTTCAAAATATCCGAAACATTCCAATTCGACGATTGAGCCATATTTTTAAGCCAAATTCTGGCTCTCTGCACTTATTCGCAGTTTGAAATTACGAATTTTTATACCGAAAATATGCCAATTGCTGAGACCAGCGATTGGTCACATTTTGCCGAAACCCCCCTGCAGTTTTCAAAATATCCGAAACATCCCAAATTTGACCCTTGATCCATATTTTGGAGCCAATTCTGGCTCTCGCACGTATTCGCAGTATGAAATTACGAATTTTTATACCGAAAATATTCCAATTACTGAGAGCGGCGATGAGTCACATTTTGCCCAATCCACCATCGCAGTTTTCAAATAGACCAAACATCCCAAATTTGACGCTTGAGCCATATTTTGGAGCCAAATTCTGGCTCTCTGCACGTATTCGCAGTTTGAAATTACGAATTTTTATACCGAAAATAAGCCAATTACTGAGAGCGCCGATGGTCACATTTTGCTCAAACTCCCCTTCAGTTTTAAAATATAACTCAAACATCCAAAATTCGACCCTTGAGCCATATTTTATAGCCAAATCTGGCTCTCTGCACGTATTCGCGTTTGAAATTACGACTTTTATACCGAGAATATGACAATTACTGAGAGCGGCAATGGGTCACATTTTACCCAAACCCCCCTGCAGTTTTCAAAATATCCGAAACATCCCAAATTTGACCCTTGATCCATATTTTGGAGCCAATTCTGGCTCTGGGCACGTATTCGCAGTATGAAATTACGAATTTTACACCGAAAATATTCCAATTACTGAGAGCGGCGAGAGTCACATTTTGCCCAATCCCACCATCGCAGTTTTCAAAATAGACCAAACATCCCAAATTTGACGCTTGAGCCATATTTTGGAGCCAAATTCTGGCTCTCTGCACGTATTCGTAATTTGAAATTACGAATTTTTATTCCGAAAATAAGCCATTTACTGAGAGCGCCGATGGGTCACGTTTTGCTCAAACTCCCCTTCAGTTTAAAATATAACTCAAACATCCAAAATTCGACCCTTGAGTCATATTTTGGAGCCAAATTCTGGCTCTCTGCACGTATTCGCAGTTTGAAATTATGACTTTCTATACCGAAATATGCCAATTACTCAAAGCAGCGAGGGATCGCATTTTGCCCAAACTTCCTTGCAGTTTTCAAAATATCCCAAACAACCGAAATTCGACGATTGAGCCATATTTTGGAGCCAAATTCTGGCTCTCGGCACGTATTCGCAATTTGAAATTACGAATTTTTTTACCGAAAATATGCCAATTACTGCGAGCAGCGATGGGTCTCATTTGCCCAAACTCCCATCGCAGTTTTCAAATATCCCAAACTTGCCCAACTCGACCCTTGAGCCATATTTGGAGGCAAATTCAGGCTCTCTGCACGTAATCGCAGTTTGAAATTACGACTTTTTATACCGAAAACATGCCAATACTGAAAGCGGCGATGGATCACATTTTTCCCAAAACCCTCCTTGCAGTTTTCCAAAATATCCCAACATCCCAAATTCGACGCTTGCCATATTTTGGAGCCAAATTCTGGCTCTCTGCAACTATTCGCAGTTTGAAATTACGAATTTTATATAAAAAAATATGCCAATTACTGAGACCGGCGATGGGTCATATTTTGCCCAAACCTCACTGCAATTTTCAAAATATCCCAAACATTCCAAATTCGACGATTGAGCCATATTCGGAGCCAAATTCTGGCTCTCTGCACGTATTCGCAGTTTGAAATTCGACTTTTTATACTGAAATATAGCCAGAATTCATCCAAATATCAACGATTAGGTAATATTTGGACGTTTTCCGCGTTTTCAATTATTTCGGTTGATTGCCATTAATTCAATAAATTTCGCTATATATGATGCAAACACGTAAATAATTACAAATTAACCTTAAATACAAAATTGTCAATCAGCTATTTGTACGTAGTTAAAATAATGAGTTTAGGAGTGAAATTCTGTTTTTAATGCATATTTCTGCGTTTCAGCCGGATTAAAGCGGTTTTACCTCTTCCTTCAGTAATATAAACAGAAATTCACGATCATTTAGTTGATTCTAAACAAAAAACATTCATTTTTATCGTTTGAATGGAAACAACGTTTTCACATGCCTTTAATTATTAAAATATACGCAACCTCGCTTTATGATTTATGTAAAAAACTCGAAATTGGTGTTATAGTGACTTTTCACGTTT
>WNGS01000859.1:52766-63546 GCA_020271785.1 Procambarus virginalis | reverse complement strand
AATAGTTGGTTGATGATGCTAATAGTTGGTTGGTGATGCTAATAGTTGGTTGTTGATGCTAATAGTTGGTTGATGATGCTAATAGTTGGTTGATGATGTTACTAGTTGGTTGGTGATGTTACTAGTTAGTTGATAATGCCGTTAAATGATTAATAATAGACAATTTATACAATAAATCGACCAGCTTTAGGCGGTAAAGTTCTGTATCTGGTAATATTGTCATAGTGTTCAACGGTGTTTTTGTATTGCATGTATATAGGCAGAGTTTATTCAGAGGAACGCCTTTTCCTTGAGCACTTTTCTTCTCTGTCCCGCTCCGTTCCATCTTCACGGATGGGTCTAAGTCTGCGGACGGTGTGGGCTACTCTGTTGTTCTTCCTGATCGCACTTATATGTGTCGCTACCTCCTGAGACTAGTATCTTCACGGCGGAGCTTTATGCTCTTTTCTATGCTCTTCGTCTCCTGCTTCTCGTTGTCAGTCTTCCTTTGTGGTTGTTGTTGACTCTCGTAGTGCCCTCATGGCGCTCGGGTCCTTTAATCCGGTTCATCCAGTGGTTGTCGAGATCCAGCATTGGCTGTTTCTTGTTCACAGTAAATTTAAGTCGGTGAGTTTTGATGGGTTCCCAGCCATATTGGTGTGTCTTTAAATGAGCGTGCGGAAGCTGCCGCCAGGAAAGCTGTCCGCTCTTGTCCCATCTCTCGTAAAGGTATTCCTTATTCCGACTTTTACCCGGTTATCCATTCCTCCATCCTTACCCGTTGGCAGGCTTCTTGACCGCCTGTTACTGGTAACAAACTACGTTCTCTTAAGGGTTGTGTGTCCTCGTGGCCGTCCTCCTACCACTGTAACCGGCGATGGGAAACGGCTCTGGCGAGGTTGCGTATTGGCCATACTCGCTTAACACATGATCCCTTGATGGAGCGCCCTTATTGTCCTAATTGCATTGTCCCTCTTACGGTCGTGCGTATCCTTGTTGAATGTCCTGACTTCCGGGACGAGCGTGTGTCTTGTCTTCCGACCGTCCCTCGCGGTCTCTTGTCTCTTGATAGTATTCTTGGTGACTCGGATACTTTTGATATCGTTCGCCTTATGCGTTTTTGTTCTCGTATTGGCATCCTTGGTGATATTTGCGCCGTCTGATTATCCCGCACATTTGGTGGTGCTACATAGCCTTCCCGGTTTGGTGCCTTCATCTTGATAATTACTTATTCACAGGAAGAGAAGATAGAGGAATGTAGAGGAGGGAGGAAGAAGAGATATAAGAAGAGAAAGAAGGGCAAGGGAGAGAATGGGAGGACGGAGACGAAGAGATGAGATGAAGGGAACGAAGAGAGGGGGTAAAAGAGAGAGAGGGGAAGGGAGAGATTGGGAGGAAGATAAAATGGAAGAGTGAAAGAGAGGCAAATACAATTGAATATAAAATAATGGAATAAAGAGGGAGTGGGGAGAGGAGGAGATGGGAAGGAAGATGAAGAGGGAGAGAAACGGGAGTAAAGGAGGAAGGGGAAGCTGTGGTCGATTAATCCTCTGTCCCAACACCTATGTCAGACGAGAGTGGTGATGGGAAGGGGGGGGGGGCTGGGGAGGGGGGGCTGGGGAGGGGGTTATCTAAACTTCATATATTGGCACAAGGAAACATCGAACACTGGAGGATGTGGGAGAACACTGGAGGATGTGGGAGAACACTGGAGGTTGTGGGAGAACACTGGAGGATGTGGGAGAACACTGGAGGATGTGGGAGAACACTGGAGGTTGTGGGAGAACACTGGAGGATGTGGGAGAACACTGGAGGTTGTGGGAGAACACTGGAGGTTGTGGGAGAACACTGGTGGTTGTGGGAGAACACTGGAGGATGTGGGAGAACACTGGAGGTTGTGGGAGAACACTGGAGGTTGTGGAGAACACTGGAGGATGTGGGAGAACACTGGAGGATGTGGGAGAACACTGGAGGATGTGGGAGAACACTGGAGGTGTGGGAGAACACTGGTGGTTGTGGGAGAACACTGGAGGTTGTGGGAGAACACTGGAGGTTGTGGGAGAACACTGGAGGTTGTGGGAGAACACTGGAGGATGTGGGAGAACACTGGAGGATGTGGGAGAACACTGGTGGTTGTGGGAGAACACTGGAGGTTGTGGGAGGAAATACAGAAGACGGGGGATATAAGAGGGAACAGAACATAGGAGGATATGGGAGAACACGAAAGTATGTGAAGGAGAACAGGAAAGAATGTGAGGGGAACATAGAAGGACTCTGGAGAACACCGAGAAGAACGTAGGATACGGGTAGACGGGGAGAACGTGGACTGACAGGTCATGATTGTAGACGAGGAGACACTGCAGATTTCAAGATGACATGTACATGGGCAGGAGAACATGAAGTCATGAACATGGAACCACAGTACTTGAACAATACAAATATTAATGAACAAGGAGAACACAGGGCAAAAGAGAACGTATAAGAATCCTTAGGGATAGTGAAAGACACGGATGAGAACAAGAACATAATGAAAGATAGATATGAAGTCTTGAATTGAACTAAGGGTCAACATTTCTAGTGGCCTTCAGGTAGACAGGAAGCCAGCAGCTTGTCAAAGGTCCCTCATTATTCTTCTGCCTCTTTTACAGGAAGTTTTCTGGGTGCTAATTCCAAATCGTAGTCACTGCCCACTCAGCCACCGACTCAACACAAGAACTGGAACTTGGAGGTCTGTCAAGGACCCTGCCAAGGCCAGGAAAGCTGTCACGGCTTCTTAACCCAATCTTAACCCAATGTTTTAGCCAATTCTCGACATAGGTGATTTCAGCACAATTTTCCTCTAAACCATCAATGATTTACAATATCGTGAAAGAATTTGTTGATGAGCTATATATATATATATATATATATATATATATATATATATATAATATATATATATATATATATATATATATAAAGATCAAATCGTCTGGTCATGATTTATGAAATCTTATGAGAGTGAAGGTTTAACTATGGAGTTGGAGGACACAACAGACGTAACACCTGGCAGGTTTACAGTTCAAATAAAGTCGTTCCAAGTTGGTTGTGCCGGCTGACAGTGTACGGATGTGAAGAAGTCTGGAGAGAACAGATGGAAGTGTTGGTGATGGTTGTAGATTTGTGGTTACCTTTCTGTTATGGTGTATTTACCTGGTTGTATTTGTGGGGATTGAGCTTTACTCTCTCGGCCCGCCTCTCAACTGTCAATCAACTGTTACTAACTACTATTTTATTTTATTTATTTTTTTCCCACACCACACACACACACACATACCTCAGGAAGGAGCCGTGACAGCTGACTAACTCGCAGGTACCTATTTACTGCTAGGTAAGAGGGAGCATAGGGTGAAAGAAACTCTGCCCATAGTTTCTCGCTGGCGCCCGGGATCGAACCCGGGACCACAGGATCACGTGTTCAGCGTGCTGGCTGTCCGTTCGGCCACCGGCTCCCTTACACACAGACATTCCTGTGTGTGTGTGTGTGTGTGGTGTGTGTGTGTGTGTGTGTGTGTGTGTGTGTGTGTGTGTGTGTGTGTGTGTATGTGTGTGTGTGTGTGTGTGTGTGATCTTGACAAACGGAGACGTAAGCCGATCCCAAATTACGAGAATCGTCATTAACTACGCCACAACTGCCCCCTATCACCAACCCCGCCACCTCCGTCATAAGCTCCTCCACCACACCTCCGCCTCCACCACACCTCCGTCTCCACCACAGCCCCGGCCACCACCACACCTCCGCCTCCACCACACCTCCGCCTCCACCACAGCCCGGCCACCACCACACCTCCGCCTCCACCACACCTCCGCCCCCACCACCTCCCACCCCACCATTGCGAACACCGTCACTATCCTTATCCAAAACCGATTCCGCTTCACACTTAGTTTTTCACTTTAGTTTAAACAAATACAAAAATTAGAAATTAGAATAACGGCGTCTCCTGGTAAGTCCAAAGAGAGACAGAACTCTCGGAGTTGATTGCCATCGCTTAAGGCTTACCTTCTATTACCTGATGAAACCACTACCACAGATCACACCAATACGTAACACACCGATGTCTTAAATCTTGACACTCATGGTGGTGGTGGTGATGGTGGAGGTGGTGGTGGAGAGGGTGGTGGAGGTGGTGGTGGTGCTGGTGGTGGAGAGGGTGGTGGTGGTGGTGGAGAGGGTGGTGGAGAGGGTGGGGAGGTGGAGAGGGTGGTGGTGGTGGTGGTGGTGGAGAGGGTAGTGGTGGTGGAGAGGGTGGTGGTGGTGGTGGTGGAGAGGGTGGTGGTGGGGGTGGTGGAGGAGGGGTGGTGGAGGTGGTTGTGGTGGTGTTGGAGGGGGTGGAGGTGATGGAGGTGGTGGTGGAGGTGGTGGTGGAGGAGGGGGAGGTGGTGGTGGTGGGGTGGTGGTGGTGGAGAGGGTAGTGGTGGTGGAGAGGGTGGTGGTGGTGGTGGTGGAGAGGGTAGTGGTGGTGGAGAGGGTGGTGGTGGTGGTGGTGGAGAGGGTGGTGGTGGGGGGTGGTGGAGGAGGGGGTGGTGGAGGTGGTTGTGGTGGTGTTGGAGGTGATGGAGGTGGTGGTGGTGGTGAGGTGGTGGTGGAGGAGGGGGAGGTGGTGGTGGTGGAGGTGGTGGTGGTGGAGAGGGTGGTGGTGGTGGTGGAGGAGGAGGGGTGGTGGAGGGGGTGGTTGTGGTGGTGGAGGTGGTGGTGGTGGTAGTGGTGACGGTGATGGTGGTCGTCGTAGTATCGGTGATGATTATAATGGTAATATTGATGATTGTGGTGGTACTGGTGGTGCGTGTGGTGTGGTAGTAGAGATAGCGGCGGTATAGAGGCTTCTCTAGAAACGGCTAAACTACATCAATAATTCTTGGTTCTAATCACTAATACGAGATATTACCTGCGTTTTAAACTCCAGGGCGAAGTTGTGTGCCGGACAAGATCGTAAGTCGAGCCTTATCGCTCATTGTGCAGGTATTTAGCCAGATAATGTCCTCAGTGCCAGCTAATCACTTACACGGGATTTACGAGCTGGTGCTCCCAGATGTATTCGGGACTCGCGTACGCACCAGATAATTTCTTCTCGGAAACCTGCGCAATATATTTATCGCGGAATTTGGCAATCGCGGATTTCGGCAGCCGCAGAGTTTGGCAGTAGGGAAATTTACCAATCGGCAAGCGCGGAATTTGGCAGACGCAGAATTTGGTTATCGTGGAATTCGGTAACAGCGGAGGTCGGTATCACAGAATTCGAAATAGCGGAAGGTGGTTGTGAGGAAGACCGCGGACATCCGTGTATTGGCTTCGCAGACTGCACTTACTGTGATCAGCTCGCATGTATTGTAGCGATAACCCAGGAGAGGCGGAGAGAGAGAGAAATAGACAGACAGACAGACAGACAGAGGCAGACTGAAGCAGTCCGGAGGCAGACTGAAGCAGTCCGGATACAGACATACAAGCAGAAGCAGTTCACATACAGACGGATAGACGAAAGCAGTCCAGATACAATCAGAACAATCTTAGTCTTGACCGAGAGCTTCTTTCTGGCTTGGGTGATAGCCAAGAGGTATTTGTCAGAGCCGACACTTATAATGGAGGAGTGTGCCACTAATATATGGCTCGAGTAGTGGCCAATGGTTTTATCGACCCCAAGCCACCGATATCGACAGAAAAACACCCTATATAATGCCAGCTGTTGTCGCAGAGCTTCGTCGCCGCACTAGCCTTTATGTGTACTACAATGAAGGCTAGTTTACTCATTTTTGTGGTAGAAATTGTGGGTGTTGTGGAGGGGGGGGGGTGATAGTTGTTGCTGTTGCGATAGTTATGGGGGGGTTACTGATGGTGGTAGTAGATGTTGGGGTTTCTTATGAGTGTAATGATTTGAGGTTGTCATTGGGGTGATTGTGTGGATGCATTTGATTGTGGTTTAAGTGGTAGTTCTGATTGTGATGGTTAAGGTAATTGTGGTAGTCGTTGTTATAGGTTTTTGTGGTAGTAGTTAGTACAGTGATAGAGTACTTATAAGTTGTGATGGTTTATGTTGTACTAGCGGTGTAGTAGTGATTGTATCGACTGTTGTGGTTGTAATGGTGGTTGCGGCTTTGCAGGTAATTATGGTTATTAGCTTGATTGTGATAGCGTTTGTAATGGTTATGGGAGTGTGGTGGTTGTTAAATTATTAGTGATGGTTGTGATCACAAAGATTGGTGTGAATGTGAGGATGGTTGTGATTACTGTGATTGATGGGGGGGGGTTGTGTCGGTGTTGATGGTGGTTGGTGGTTGTTACAAGTATGGTAATCACAAACTCATGTTACATAAAACATTAACAGTCCCTGGTGGCGTAGTGATATCATACTCGCCACGCGCCTCGCGAGCGATTTGGTTTGGGCTCGAACCCTGGCCAGGGTGATTGGACATGAATCCTTAACTGTTCGCTCCTGTTCGCCCATGAGAAACTGAAGACCTGGTTGTTAACCGGTTGGTAAGTCGTATCCCAGGGAAAAGTAGTGGGTTAAGGCTTAACTTGAGCTATGGTACGCCTGACAGCTGCGTGGACAGCGCTTCGGATTCGTAGTCCAGAGGTTCCGGGTTCGATCCCCGGTGGAGGCGGAGACAAATGGGCAAAATGTTTCTTTCATTCTGATGTCCCTGTTACCTAGCAGTAAATAGGTACTTGGGAGTTAGACTGCTGCTACGGCTGCTTCCTGGGGGTGGAAGCCTGGTCGAGGACTGTGCCGCAGGGACACTACGCCCCGAAATCATCTTAAGATAACCTCAAGATGGTAAGGGAAAGCTCAAAGCCTGTTAATAGGAGTCGTCTACTCCTTTTCCAACCTGTGCAAAACTCAAAACACACACACACATAAAGAGATAATTAACAGCACTGCTCCTGATAGGCCGGAGGAAGCCGGTCGGCCGAGCGGACAGCACGCGGGACTTGTGATCCTGTGGTCCTGGGTTCGATCCCAGGCGCCGGCGAGAAACAATGGGCAGAGTTTCTTTCACCCTATGCCCCTGTTACCTAGCAGTAAAATAGGTACCTGGGTGTTAGTCAGCTGTCACGGGCTGCTTCCTGGGGGTGGAAGCCTGGTCGAGGACCGGGCCGCGGGGACACTAAAAAAAAAGCCCCGAAATCATCTCAAGATAACCTCAAGATATACATCAGTGTCTTAACTAAGGAATGCAGTATACATGTGAATGTTTATAGACGATGTTAAACTGAACAGAAGAGGACTGCAGAATGTTCCAGGAGAACCTGGACAAACTAAAGGGTTGATATTAGACATGGATGCCAGACTCCATTCCAAACAATTGCAAAGTGATGAGATTATTGACCACTGCTTGAGTTAGATAAGAGTAAATACTGAAGTACAATTTTGGGTTAAATGCACATATGAAAGAGTTGAAAGATTGTGGAGGTGAGGTAAAAGCGACAATTAAACATTTACCTAGGTATAAGGGGATACGGTCAATTAAACAAGGGAAAGGGGGGTTGGGCCAATCAAACATTGCATAAATCATTAGGGTAAACCCTGGTGAGCAAGCAGACCTCGGTAGGCATTTAGAAGAAGGCTACAACAGAGAACAACAGCTGCAACATTAGCAACACCTCCTATAAAACTCTAATACAAATCCACTATGAATTCCCAATATAAAGAATATAAACAATAATAAAAGAGAAGAAAGAAAGTTTACAGAAGAAAGAATAATAAAAAATATAATTTCAAATGGAGTGAAACCAACAGCCCGAGACCAAAAACTGGACTTCATTATTTACTACAAAACAAAAAGTACTTCTGAACCACAACTCAAGAACCGCCCCAATAAACAATTCAAGCCACCCTAAAAAGCAAATGTGGTATACCATTCCATTCACCTGGGAACTAGGAGCCTTAAATCGCGGACCTCCAGCACGGGAGATGGTCGCTCCATGGACCAAGCGACGGAGCCAGCAATAGTAAGGAAGAGTTCCAGAGGCACCAACTGGAACTTAGCCTTCCTTGACCTGCCACTTGAGTACGGACGAATTGGGTGATTCACACTCGAGTCATATAAACTGTCAGCCACAATGATGTGGTAGACTGGTACGATGTGGACAATCGTACATTTCTTGACGTATGAAACAATTAGGAAGTAGAATTTGGTAGTATGGAATTTTGGACAAACTAGAAAAGGTTTTTCATTTATGTTGCTAATAAAACCTAACATAATTAACCTAGCCACTAGGCCACATGCGAGCTGTGGCCTAATATAGTAGATATATGGGCGTCACTAGGCCTAGGAATATTTAAGGTTGGTTTTAGTATAATTTTTTCCGGACTATAAAGTGAACAGAACCAAAATTCTACTATCTAATTGGCCATTTTGTCAACATATCTTCGGTGATCCACATAGTTATAAAAGATAATAGTTACACAAGAGGATGGGTTACTATATTGATGCGACAACCACAAAGCTTTTGACAAGACTGGCTGACTTGCCATCTACAAGCTACATAGCCTTCCCGGTTTGGTGCCTTCTATTGATAATTACTTACTTGCCATCTACAAGCGGGCGCCCCCACAAACCATATGCAAATTAAACATAACACGACACACTAGGAACATGCTAATAGATAATACAAAAATCTTGGAATCTACCACTGACAAAAGAAGATTGCAAATCCTGGAAGCTATACATATAAGAGGAAAAGTTCCTCTTTATATTTAAAGAGGGCCTTTTTTATCTGACTTGGCTTCCTTGACAACACGCAGACTCAGAACTCACCAAACATCACCAGATAACGACGCCTCTACCAAGATCTCTCTGTCCACTTTTACCCAATGCTTTACCCAAAGTTAGATTGGCCCTACCATACTTTCCATATATTTAATTGGCCCTACGCCTTTTCACTATGTTTATATGACCCTAGCCCCTTACCCTATGTTTCTCATAGGGTTAGGGGTCTATGTCGCTCACTTCACCTCACCCAACACTCTAACTCTTTCACAAGTGTATTTAACCAAAAAAAAAATCCTTATATATTCATTCTTTACCTGAAGATGTTCCAGAGAGGAACAAAACATTGTAGAAAATATATTCTTAAATTATTAATAGAGTTTCACGCACAGAGATCACACTAACGTGATGCATCAAATGAACAAATCCACAAGGGCCGTGTCGAGGATTCGAACCTGCGTCCGGGAGTATCCCAGACACTGCCTTAGTCGACTGAGATACGACAGGGTAAAAAGGGTTGAAACCGAAGTTCTTCTGAACTTACTAGATCCCGTAGCCTCTCCAAGGCACAAACCTGGCTTTTACACAACCCCCCCCCTGCACCTGTTTCAACCCTTTTTACCCTGTCGTAGCTCAGTCGATTAAGGCAGTGTCTGGGATGCTCCCGGACGCAGGTTCGAATCCTCGTCACGGCCCTTGTGGATTTGTTCATTAATAGAATTTCTTTTACCATGAATTTTGGTAACTTGATTGCTCCTCTTAATACTTATACTAAGAAAACAGTTAAAGGCATAGAAAACTTAGACTGTATGATCAATAACACCAGCAATATGGTCATGTTTAAGTAAATATGTTTAAAGGAATGCTGCTGCCCAAGTATACAAACAGATAGATAAGAACAGACACAAAATAACATCAACGTGATCTATAAAAATGGGGATCATTTGTGTTGCTTTCAGGAGACTAGACAAGTAAACCACAGTGGTGTTGTATACTAAGTTAGACTTAAATACTATGATTTATTAAACAAGCAAAGAGCAAAACCAAAGGAAGTCTAGAGATTTCCTGAGAAACTAATCTCTGAACTTTAAGGGTTGAGTCCTCACTATGCTGAAGAATAAAGGAACAGGAGACATGATCATAACATACAAAATTTTAAAAGGCATTGAAGAGTAGAGGGTAGGACCTGAAGTCAAGATTTATCCTGTGGTCAATTGGCAGCAGGCTCGTCCCATGCCTCACTAGCGACTAGGCACCCAATCTTAACTGTTCGCTCCACACACACACCACACACACACACACACACACACACACACACACACACACACACACACACACACACACACCACACACACACATCACATCACACACACACACACATCACACACACACACACACACACCACACACACACACACACACACACACACACACACACACACAACAACACACACACACCACACACACACCACACACACACACACACACACACACACACACACACACATACACACATACACACATACACACATACACACATACACACACACACACACTGGGGCCTTGTAGCCTGGTGGATAGTGCGCAGGACTCGTAATTCTGTGGCGCGGGTTCGATTCCCGCACGAGGCAGAAACAAATGGGCAAAGTTTCTTTCACCCTGAATGCCCCTGTTAACTAGCAGTAAATAGGTACTGGGAGTTAGTCAGCTGTTACGGGCTGCTTCCTGGTGTGTGTGTGTGTGTGTGTGTGTGTGTGTGTGTGTGTGTGTGTGTGTGTGTGTGTGTGTGTGTGTGTGTGTGTGTGTGTGTGCACCCCTACAACAACACCCACCCCTACAACAACACCCACCCCTACAACAACACCCACCCCTACAACAACACCCCCCCCTACAATAACACCCTCCCCTACAACAATACCCTCCCCTACAACAACACCCTCCCCTACAACAACACCCTCCCCTACAACACACACACCCCTACAACAATACCCTCCCCTACAACAATACCCTCCCCTACAACAACACACACCCCTACAACAACACCCTCCCCTACA
>WNGS01000859.1:29610-42128 GCA_020271785.1 Procambarus virginalis | reverse complement strand
TAAATATTTGCACTCATCCTCGAAACTCGAAGTTTTCATGCCACTTAAAAAATTTAAATCTCTTACTAAATCATTAAATTCGGGCTGGTTAAAGAACCGAGGCCTCGTGTTCGACTACTCCACGTCTGACACCTGTCATATCCTCCTCGTCCTCAATGGAAGCAAGCGTCCAAGTATATAACAAAATGCATCTGAATATTCAAACACTTTCTTAATCAGCAGCCATTATCGGAAACGGAAAAAGAGGTTATAATTAAGACAGGTTATAGTTGTCACAATATAACATTCCTCACGTCACTACATATCTTTCGTGTGTGCCTACGTATGCATTGGTGTTACAGTATATCCACCTCTGGGCAAGCTGTAGAAGAAATGCAAAAGGCAGTAGAACACAAACTTTAAATAAACAAAATGGCGTAAACAAAAACAAAAAATTGCCGTGATAGGAGAAAAAAACTATTTCATTTTTAAAACCAGTGCCCCCAAAATTATTTAGAAACAAGTCACGATCTTAGTTAACAGGAAAAAAAATGAAAACATTTTTAGTCCGTGTAATATTTAAGCATTAGCTCCGGATTGTATGAGTTTTTAATCATTTTTTTTTAAATTGCAGGATTGTTTGAAATAATAGAATTACTTGACATAAACACTGAGTGACACTAAGTTCCGGTTTTTGAAATTTGATCGTTGTGTCTGGTGAAAAGGACTCTCAAAAGGACATGTGAATTGTGTTTCGACAGTGATTCTTTCAGGACACGTGATTGGTCAGTGTTCCAGGACACGTGATTGGTCAGAGTTCCAGGACACGTGATTGGTCAGTGTTCCAGGACACTGATTGGTCAGTGTTCCAGGACACTGATTGGTCAGTGTTCCAGGACACGTGATTGGTCAGTGTTCCAGGACACGATGATTGGTCAGTGTTCCAGGACACGTGATTGGTCAGTGTCACAGGACACTGATTGGTCAGTGCTCCAGGACACGGATTGTACTCTCAAGGTGATGGCAGTGTCAGCGTTTTGTCAGTCTCCAGGACTGATTGTCAGTGCTCACTATTGGTCAGTGTCCAGGACACGATGATTGGTCAGTGTTCCAGGACACATGATTGGTCAGTGTTACAGATCACGTGCATTGGTCAGTGCTCCATGACACGTGATAGTTCTATGTTCCAGAACACGTGACTGGTCAGTGCTCCACGGACACTGATTGGTCAGTGTTCCAGGACACGATGATTGGTCAGTGCTTCCAGGACACGATGATTGGTCAGTGAGGCTACATCATGTCAGGCACGTGATAGTGTCAGTGTTCAGCACGATTGCGGGCCAACACGTTGATTGGTCAGTGCTCCAGAACACGTGATTTGGCAGTCTCCAGAACACGTGATTGTCAGTGTTCCAGGACACGTATATGGTCATGTTCCAGGACACTGATTGTGTCAGTGCTCCTGTAAAACCAACTTGCCAGGGGGGGGGGGGGGCGACTCCTGATCACTAACAGACATATTTCAATACCTTTCGGTCAAAGTTTACAAGACATTCGTTAAATGTATATTAACGAGAACAAAGAAGAAATTGTCATCGACTACTTAGTAACTACTAAGTTATAAGACAATATACTGCTACTTGCCCTAAATCTGGTGAAAGGTCACGGGTTTCAAAAATGATTATTGCTCCCATAATCTGGACTATCTATTATCCATAATTGATTTATTGGGTCATAAGAGTCCTTCGCCTCACAATTCAACCCATATACTAATTAAACAATCTTAATCCCTATTATGCTCACTTTATAATAACTCAAATGGTATGAATGTAATCCCTTTAAATTAAGAAAGATACGAGGGAGTAAATCATGCACTTGTACAAGAAAATATTGCCCATTTACAAACAAACAAAACTAATAATTGAAAAATCAGCTAAAACATATATATACCAGTCATCGAAATTCCCATCCCTCCCCCCCCCCACTTCTTCCCAAAATATACACAGGCTACTATTTAATAGTCTAATATATATATATATATATATATAATATTGATATATATATATATATATATATATATATAATTATATATATAATAGATATATATATATTTAAATTAAATAGATTATATATATATGCGTTAACGGAAATAAAATTCAAGTAATTTATATTAATATAGATTTCGATGAATCAGAATTTTCTCATAATAATATATATATATATATATATATATAAATATGAATACAATATATATATATTAATAATTAATTATATATACAATAAAAACCAACAAGAGCATAGACAAGTTGACAAAGTGTGCCGGGTGAGGCA
This sequence comes from Procambarus virginalis, assembly GCA_020271785.1. NCBI lineage: Eukaryota > Metazoa > Arthropoda > Malacostraca > Decapoda > Cambaridae > Procambarus > Procambarus virginalis. The sequence goes on along the minus strand of WNGS01000859.1, from coordinate 39,818 downwards.
CTCGTCCAGGAGAGGAGTTGAACTATGCCTTAATTAGAGAATTGCTGCTTTGTCGGCCGATGGTGGTCGGCGGGCAGACTCCAACTGCCTGGTAGTAATTGTCAAGTTGAGGGCTAATGACTGTCACACTAACAAGCAGCAGTATCAGGTAAACTTTTTATGATTTTGATGTAATGCAAGTATTGACTGAATGTGTTTATGTGTGTGTTTGTGTGTGTGTTGTTGGTTGGGTGTGGGGTTGTGTTGTTTGTTGTTGTGTGTTGTGTGACTCACCTAGTGTACTCACCTAGTGTGCTTGCGGGGGTTGTAGCTCTGGCTCTTTGGTCCCGCCTCCTCAACCGCAATCAACAGGTTACAGTTTCCTGAGCACTTGGGCTATTTTTCTATCATACTACTACTTGAAACTGTGTATGTGAGTCTCAGTCCTCCACCACAATCGCTTGCTACTAATGCATTCCATTTGTCAACCAACCACTCTGACACTAAAAAAGTTCTTTCTAATATCTCTGTGCTCATTTGGGCACTCAGTTTCCACCTGTGTCCCCTAGTGCGTGTGCCCCTTGTGTTAACAGCCTGTCTTTATCAACCCTGTCGATTCCCCTGAGAATCTTGAATGTGGTGATCATGTCCCCCCCTAACTCTTCTGTCTTCCAACGAAGTGAGTGTTTAATTTCCTGCAGTCGCTCCTACGTGCTCATACCTCTCAGCTCGTGGTACTAGTACTGTGGCAAAACCTTTGAACCTTTCCAGTTTATTCTTTGCTTGACTAGATAGGGACTCCATGCTGGAGCCGCGCATACCTCCAGGATTGGTCTGACATATGTGGTATATAATTTACTGAAAGATTCCTTACACAAGTTTCTAAAGGCCGTTCTTATGTTAGCCAACCTGGCATATGCTGCTGATGTTATCCTCTTGATATGAGCTTCAGGGGACAGGGTCCTGGCGTGATATCAACCCCCAGGTCTTTCTCTCTCTCTGACTATTGAAGTATTTCATCTCCCAAATGATACATTTTATCTGGTCTCCTGCTTCCTACCCCTATCTTCATTACATTACATTTGCTTGGGTTAAACTCTACAGCCATTTGTTCGACCATTCCTGCAGCTTGTCCAGGTCTTCTTGAAGTCTCAAGCTGTTCTCCTCTGCCTAATCCTTCTCATAATTTTGGGCGTCGTCAGCAAACATTGAGAGCAATGAGTCTATACCCTCTGGGAGATCATTTACGATATCAGAAAACAGGATAGGTCCAAGTACAGAGCCCTGTGGGACTTTCACTGGTGACTTCACGCCAGTCTGAGGTCTCACCCCTCACTGTAACTCTCTGCTTCCTATTGCTTAGGTACTCCCTTATCCACTGGAGCGCCATACCTGTTACTCCTGCCTGTTTCTCCAGCTTATGCTCAACCTTTTATGGGTACTGTGTCAAGAGGCTTTCGACAGTCCAAAAAATGCAGTTCCGCCCACCCTTCTCTTCCTTGCTTAATTCTGGTTACCTGATCGTAGAATTCTATCAAGCCTGTAAGGCAAGATTTACCCGCCCTGAACCCATGTTGATGGGTGTCACGAAGTCTCTCTCTCCAGATGTGTTACTAGTTTTTTCTCACAATCTTCTCCATCACTTGCATGGTATACAAGTTAAGGACACTGGCCTGTAGTTCAGCGCCTCTTGTCTGTCACCCTTTTTGTATATTGGTACTACATTAGCAGTCTTCCATAGTTCTGTAGGTCCCCCGTTTCCAGTGACTTACTAATGGAGAGTCTATGGAGAGTGGTAAGCAAAGTGCTCCTGCACACGCTTTCAATACCCATGGCGAGATTCCATCCGGCCCAACAGCTTTGTCACATCCAGCTCCAATAGGTTCTCTTGACCTCATCTCTTGTAATTTCGAACCTATCCAAGGTCACCTGGTTTGCTGCCACCTCTCCCAGCGCCGTGATATCTCCCTGTTCTATTGTAAAGACTCCTGGAACCTTTTGTTGAGTTCTTCACACACCGTCTTTGTCATATCTCTGTGTACCTGTCCTCGCCTACCCTAAGTTTAATCACCTGTTCCTTCACTGTTGTCTCCTCCTGATGTGACTGTGTAGTAGCTTTGGTTCAGTCTTGGCTTTATTAGCTATATCATTTTCATACCTTTCTCAGCTGCTCTTCTCACACTGACATACTCGTTCCTGGTTCTCTGGTATCTCTCTCTACTTTCTGGTGTTCTGTTATTACTGAAGTTCCTCCATGCCCTTTGTTCAGCTCCTGTGCTTTCATACATTCCCTCTTAAACCACGGATTCTTTCCTTTGCTTCTCTGTTTTTTCCTGTTGGGCTGGGACAAACTGCTTACAGCCTCCTGACATTTTTGGGTGACATAGTCCATCATGTCTTGTTCGGAGTTGGTTCCGAGTTCTGTGTCCCAATGTATATCCCATAGGAATTTATTCATCTCCTCATAGTTTCCCTTTCGATACGCCAGCCCTTTGTTCCCAGTTCTTTTTGGGGGTGATAATTCCTAGCTCAGTCTCCCATGATTAGAAGTCTGGATCCGTTCCTGCTAGCGCCAGAAGCTGCTCTCTCTATTATATTGATGTGGCCATGTTGTTTCTATCATATTCCTGTCTGGGTCTGCTGTCATTCGGTGGGGGGTTATATATGACTACTATCTCCAGCATAGTACATAAGTAAAGTTTAATAGCAGCTGGGGAAAAGATATTTTGCAATTTTTTATAGTTGACTGTGATTTATTTTTTTGTCAGGCTTGTTAATGCAATGATTGTGACACTATATGATCTATATGAGTGGCGACTGCTTTCAGACAGTCTTATGTAAATTTATAAGGTTGAGTTTTCATTGGTCATTCTGTACATCTCAAAGAAGACTACAGATACATCCATCAAGTTTACTCATAAATAATAACCATAACTGGGTCATCGGTGGCTTTTTAAAATGGCAAACTTTTTACTTGGTCAACAATGAGGAAACAAGAAACATCCATATTTCTTGTGCCTGTGAGATACAAGCAGGAAGAACAAACATTAGACTCAGAAGAACTGGCAGGTTAGAATATGATTACGTGTCTTAGAACCCAATATAAAAACCAAGCACTTGTAGGTCGGGATGAAATCATCCTTCCTCTTCGCCACATCAAACTGGGTCTAATAAATCAGATTCTAATGATTTATTAAATACGGTAGACAAGGGTCGCAAAGCTCCTCTGCTGTTGTTGTTTCAGATTCAGCTAATGAGAATAAAAAGTTCCAAGGAGCACGGGCTATGGTGACCCCGTAAGTGGAGGCTCTTTGGAGCCATTATCTGTATCATTAGCTAATACTAGAGATCTGATACTAGAGATACTAGAGACTTCTAATGAAGTCTAACGAAGAGAGATGTTAACGCTCTGAGCATAAAAGATGACTGAGTAAGTCCGTAGCACAATATTTCCTTGCCTCAGTTATACAAAATAAACGCTGGTGTGTGTGTGATGGACCACAGATCAGAAAAGTGATGAGAGATGAACATTTCAAAACCTCCATGAACGATTAACATAGAATTCTTTCGAATTAGCATAGACAATCATAGAATTATTTCGTGGCTGTTGTGAAAAATTTCCGGAAAAACAAAATTACAGAGACCTTATTTAAACATTGTTAGGAATTTTCATCGTCTGGGTTGCAACAAGAGGATTAAGATTAATTTTCTCGATAGTGATCTTGATCAATTTCCTGAAAATCTAGGGAACGTAAGCAATGAGCAAGGTGAAAGGATCCATCAAAATATAAAAACTGCGGAGGAGCAATACGAAGAAAGGTGAAGCACTCGCGTGGTGATCGATTGATGTTGCAGTATTAAAAGATAGAACTGAACAAGAACTGAAACACTCTAAAAACGCCCACAAACGAAAATTTAATGCATGAAGAAATATTGGATTTACTGATATCAATTATTGCAAATAAACCTATGTCTATCATTGCTTTCTTTCTACGGTACTCTAAATTAAATACAAAAAATAATCTGGATTACTTTGTGCCCATTTTTAATAACATTCATAAAATTCTAGCATCGATTTTTATTTTTCTATTTCAATATTTTGAACCAATGTCACAGTGAACCAATATGTTTGTTAATCTCAAAATTAATTCATGGTATTGTTTGTTGGAACGGCGTTCTAAATCAAATTATAAAAATACGATTGAGGTGATTGTGGAAATCATTGTAATCGGGTACCTTTTTATAACGATTGTTCAAAAATGGAGGTATGCAGTAGAGCACAAACCACTGTAGTATTTGAATTCTGCGTCCCCAAATTAGTAAAACACTAGTTTCAGATATGTCAATAAAAACTGTGTTGGCCAGTAGAATTATCACTGCATTTTATGAAACTTAATTCAGTTATGTTTCTTCCTTGAATGATTTGCATGAGACCATGCAAATCATTTTATATACCATTGTTCCAATCAACAGAGTGATCATAATCTTTCATGTGTCTCCAGCTTCTTGGATACCTGTGAAGGTTAAGGGAAAGAAGACGACAGAGTGAAGGGAGAGGTGAGAGAGTGAAAGAAAATGAGAAAGTGAGAGGGGTAAATTTGAGGGTTAAGAGAGAGTGAGAGAAAGTAGAGGTCGGGATAGGTGATTGTCATAGGCCAGTCTGGGGTCGGTCCAAGTGCCTTGCTTTAAGAAATATCGGCATTTGTAGCACCCCTTGCGATTTTCATGAAATCTGAAATAAAATTATGGGTTGTGTTTTCAGTAGGGATTTGATGCTTATGGTCTTCATGGTCGATTAAAAATAATGAACGTGAAATCATTCAGGGTATTTTGTAAGAGAGAGAGAGAGAGAGAGAAAGAGAGAGAGAGAGAGAGAGACAGACAGACAGAGACTGAGACAGACAGACAGAGACTGAGACAGACAGATAGACAGACAGGAGAGATAGCTTTCCGAAGTAAGTATTTTATCAAAATCTATATGAACATTACATGGAAAATTAACATAAAAAGGCCGTAGTGCGGATGGCCATTCAATCTGCCGCACAAAATTTCTTTCACAAAGTCTGCCATTGTCGTTGGGCGGCAGCTCAATAAAAATCGCTGAGGAGCTGATGGAAAATGGAACTCAGAGTCACAGCAATCGAAAACATCAATTCTGTCAGCTGCGGGTGACAAAGAAATCTTCCGGACCTCGGCCAGAACTTGCAGACAGGTTCCTACCGCGACAAAAGTAAGGACCCGAAAAAAAAAGAATTTATTATAGTCTTACTCCGCCTCACAAAGACGCCAGCAAATAGAAAATGGGGGTCAAGTTGATGTGTGAATACATTTGATGATTGACATAATACCACCAGGACGATAATTACGGGTTAAACACTTACTGTTTAATAACGGAATGCGCAACGCAATTTTGATGCGTCGGGAGGGAGAGAAAAAAAAAACATTGCGGCTGGCAGGTGTTGTTTGTTTTTTGTCGGCCAAATTAATTAATGTGAGAATGTGTAGACGACTTGGCTTAGTGTATTAGCACGTTCATACGCGAGAAGGAACTCTTAGGCTCTAAACCTTACGATATTGTTCCTTGTTATGCTTCTTTCCTGTTATCTTTCTTCATGATATGATGTGTTTAATGCTATGCTATGTTTTTGTACTCAAAGTTTGCATTATGATGTAACTTGTTGCTACGTTACTTCTTGCTATAGTGTGCTATTTTATGTTATTTAATGTTAGTTTGGTAAGATATATTATTTCATTTTAGTTCATGTTATGCTGTCTATTTCATGTTGTTTTATGTTATTTCATATTTTTTTGTGATATTTCATGTCATGCTGTGTTAATATTTTATTTTCTCTTATGATCTCAGTGTGATTTTCACAGTTTCCCTATCCCGTTTTTCTTCATTATCCAAATGTTAATATTGAATTTTCTGGTACAACTGTGCACGGGCGAGAGATCTATTCCGTGTTGCTCCTGACACAATATTCATAATTAAATATGTTATACGTGTTATTATCTCATTCCTAATTCTCCTTCCGTTCCTTCCTCACACTTTTTCCTCTTCATTATTCCTCTCACTCTCTCTTGCTATTCCTTATTTATATGTTTTTCGTCGTCCTTCCACTCTCATTTACCTCCTCATCTTCCGCCTCCTCCTTTCTTCCACTTCCTCTTTCGCCTCCCATCTCATCCTACTTCCCATTCTAATATCTTGCTCACCGTCTGACTGTTTAAATGGTATAGTTTTTTCTGTCCTTTATCGCTGGTTTCCTGTGCCCAGGCCGCTAACACACGAAAATATCCCAAATTAAGGGATCACCCGCCAGATTATGGAAGATCCAACACAATTTATTCTCGCTTGTCACTTGGTATTGCGATGACGCGTCGGGAGTGTAGGCGAGTGAGGGTAAGAGGAGAGGGAGGGGAGAGGGGTAAGGGAGGCGAAGGAGGGAGATGGGTAAGGGAGGAAAGGAGGAGAGGGAATGGAGTTTATAACAATTTTGGTATCTGGTTGAGCATACATGGAGAAGGCGCACACAAACACACGGATGTATTGATGCACGCGTGTATGTATACGCGGGCGTTAGTGTGGACAGATGAAGACATAAACCTTCACAGGAAACACTCACACAGGAGGCCAATAAACTCTCACCACAAAACACCCCGCACACAAATCACCATCGCTAGCTATCACGACCACCACCACCACGACCACCACCATCACGACCACCACCATCACGACCACCACCACCACGACCACCACCATCACGACCACCACCACCACGACCACCACCATCACGACCACCACCACCACGACCACCACCACCACGACCACCACCATCACGACCACCACCACCACGACCACCACCATCACGACCACCACCACCACGACCACCACCATCACGACCACCACCACCACGACCACCACCACCACGACCACCACCATCTCTAGCATGAGGATTACCATTCCGCTCTCTACCCTCAAGACGACCCCAACAAGCACCATCACCTCGACCACCATCATCATGTTCCATTTACTTTTCGTATCTCCTTCGGTGGGCAGCGAGTGTATGCGAGTGCCTGGCACCCCCGGCACCCCTGGCACCCCCGGCACCCCCGGCACCCCCGGCACCCCCGGCACCCCCGGCAGCGGAAGGAGTGCCCGGTGGTAGAGTAAGCTGTCAGTAGTCCGCGCGACGCGTTAGGGAGAGGACCGCCTCGCGTCCTCCTCACACCCGGCCATCACTGAACATCTCTCGCGCCCTCAATGATTCCCGATTCGATCTCCGTTAACGGAGTCCCTTTCAGTGCGGAGTAGTTTAAATGGTTTCGTAATAAAAAAATATCCCGGAAAGCTTCGGAGAGTTTCGTCAATGATGGAGTATTTCCTGGAAAATGCTACTCGAGGTTTTGAATCCCCGTGAATGACTTCCTTGATAACATGACCAAAAGACATAAACAGAACTAGATGCGAAACAAATAATTTGTCAGGATAATCGAGCTGCTACTTTTCTCCCCGACGTAAACAGTCTGGAAAATAGTGTGACCGGCGCTGCCTTCCAGCTCCGCCCAACCGTTACCACACACACAAACCCCCAAGACGAGGAACTGGAAACACCCAACCCACTTTACCTGGAATGTATTAAGCAACAGTTCTAAATGTTATTTCTGGGGTATATTTTCATGTTTCCAAAAAGTTTACATATATAATCTTATTCAAAAGTCTTCCAGATGTTCGCAAAAAAATATTTTAGCTTAAGAAAACCTTGTTTTTAAAGACTTAAAAGCTCCCAAATACTTAAATTTTACGAGAAGGCATTTAGTAGGTATAAAATCCCAAAAAGATTTAAACAAAAGTTTGGAAGTTTTTTGAAGTTTTAAACATCTCCACAAGGCCACCAGATCCAAACATTAGAACAAACTAAAAATCTTCGGAGCTCTTAAAAATTTTTTAATAAAAAAGGTTAAAAGATAATGTAAACAAATAAGATTTCTGCAAGATTTCTAAAAGAACTTTTCACAGACCATTGAAGGGGGGGGAGGGGGCGGGGGGGCTGGAGGAAAAAGACCGTAAGAGACAACCTTCTCTCATCTGGAATATACACACATCTGGACGACGGTGGCGGCCAACTAAGGTCTGTGGTGGACAGTCGAAGAAGATAACATGGCCTGGAGGAAATGTTTACACACCTGGACGGTGCTGATGGCTCTCTTCCTGCCAGGTAAAGTGTCCCTCCCACTGTTGTAGAGCTATTGCTGTTGTTGTGATGAGTCTGGAGGGATTGTCTCATCCCCTGGATAGTGATCAGGCCTCTCGCATCCTTCGTTGTTTCGCTGATTGTATTGAGGAATTACTCGCTTCCTCCGAGTTCACCCATGTTCATATTCCTTCCTGGAATACCTGTCTCAGTGTTCATCCATCTTCCTCTTATTTCCTGGAATGACTCTCTCAATCTCAATCTTTCCAATCTTGGAAATTCCGATTTCCATGTTTTATATTAACTTTATATTTAATGTTGAGATAGTGTTGTATCGCATAGCAATCACAACCGTGTTTTTATTATACGATATTCAATGTTAATCTGACGATCTGAGTTTTGAAAAACATTTCTTTCGTGGGTGATGTTCACGTGCATGATTATATGCTACGATCTCTAAGAACGGCTTGATAATACTTCAGGACGGACAGGAACGTCCTCTATTCCTATATTTTTAGATTTGTCAGTTGGGTCTCCTTATTTTCAGCCCCGTTATTGTGACTTACTCTCTGCATCTATAAGACATATATTTTTTTATTGGATTTCGCTTTTCGCTTTTTATTGAGAGGCATACCAAAGCATAGTATACTGATACACAAGATGGTAATTTCAGTTATTCAGTAATGTTAAATATACATGAATAATCCTTAAAATGATAGATTTTAATTATACTCCAAATTTTATTTTATATTTTTATTAATATTTACTTATATATATATTTACATATTATAAATTTACCAAGCGTCTTAATGTGTAAACATTGAGTTTACTTCTCCTAAAATATGTTCATAACTTAAGTATATTTGCTGGTTGATGTTTACACCATGGACCCAACACTATACCCAGAATGTGATGCATACACTTAATTATATATATACATATTATAATATGTATATATATATATATATATATATATATATATATATATATATATATATATATATATATATATACATATATATATATATATGCAAACAAGCCTGAATGGTCCCCAGGACTAGATACAACTGAAAACTCACACCCCAGAAGTGACTCGAACCCATACTCCCAGGAGCAAAGCAACTGGTAACTACAGGGCGCCTTAATCCGCTTGACCATCACGACCGGACATAAGGAAGTGATAGCCTGAGCTATATGAACCACTTCCCCGCCGGCACCTGGATGGTTATCTTGGGATAGCATTTTATCAAATCACCTCATTTTTGGGGCAACACGTGAGGAACACAAATGCAAACTTGTTTTGCATTTGTGTTCCTCACGTGTTGCCCCAAAAATGAGGTGATTTGATAAAATGCTATGCCCAAGATAACATCCAGGTGCCGGGGGGAAGTGGTTCATATAGCTCAGGCTATCACTTCCTTATGTCCGGTCGTGATGGTCAAGCGGATTAAGGCGCCTGTAGTTACCAGTTGCTTTGCTCCTGGGAGTATGGGTTCGAGTCACTTCTGGGGTGTGAGTTTTCAGTTATATATATATATATTATATATATATATATATATATATATATATATATATATATATAATATATATATATATATATATATAGTGTACAAAAAACACACGATTTCTAATGTAATGGTTGTATCAGGTGTTCCTGTCATAGATGTTCTGGTGTGCATGTACCAGGTGTGTGTTGTAGCTGCTCCTCCACCAGGGTGGAAACTATTTGGTGCTGAAGTATTATTACTTTATTTCAAAATAATACTTCCTAACAAAATCCCAATAACGGGATACTTTTCATAACGTTCGTTAAGGACGAGGGAATGAGAGAAGTAAGTTTTGTGGAGTCAAAATGTAGTCATTTTGTATTTATTTCCCGTTAATTGTGCTTGGCGTTACACGGTGTCTCAGTCACTCTGGTACAGTGCACATCATCAGTACACTATGGTACAGTGCACATCATCAGTACACTATGGTACAGTGCACATCATCAGTACACTATGGTACAGTGCACATCATCAGTACACTATGGTA
>WNGS01000858.1:107364-118671 GCA_020271785.1 Procambarus virginalis | reverse complement strand
ATCAGGCCCTCAGGCAATGTGTAGAAACACGTAGATCTTCACCGTGCTCACTTTCCAGAATTGCAGTTCCTCCTACTGGTTCTGAAAGTAGTTCCTACACTCTTCATCTTCCCTCACTCGCGCCTTCACTGAGACTAATCCTCAAAGATCCAGTCGCAATGTCTTCCTTCCAATCAGCAGTGGACATGACCTGATCACTGCAGCTCTGCATCGCGTTGGGGCCCGCCAGCGCACTTCCTCACACTGCTCACACCGCATCACCATCCCTCCTCCGTTCAACCACGAAATCATGGCGCCACGAATCAGCAACGAATTCGTGGCGCCCTCACACCGTCGAAACTTGGCTTCCTCGTACACACCGAAAGTACACTAATTTTCTGTAATAGCTACGGCATACGCCAGGCTGCATAAATCCACTGGGCGAGACTCCTAGACCTCCAATCTCGAGAGATCACTTGGCACACGTTTGCGCTCTATGAAGGGCCGTGTAACTCTGAGCTCCTGGCGCTCACTAGCCCTCAGGCGCCGCGGCCCGGCCCGGGGACTAGCTCCCCTTTGGTCAATAACAGCACGTGACCTGGGCTAGCCAATTGCCAATTGGCTGGCGCCCTTACATCTTGGCGGGAGTCTGATTTATCCGTCGCCATCTTGTACACCTAAAGGGCGTAAGCCCTCTTGAAAGGACATTTTAGTCTTGGCATTTTCTCCCCAGATAAGTATTCTTGCTAATCGTCACCTACATCAAACGAATCCCTGCATTTCAAGCAACATGCAGGATGCAGAGATATGACTCTTCTTGCTGGATAAGGGAAGATATAGAAGAGGGCACCATAACACCTCGTTGAATGGATTGTATCACCAGCGGCCTTCAGCTCTAGTTAAGTACCCTTTGTTATTCCAGTGAGAGGCTAAAGAACCGGGACTCTGCCCAGCACTCTGCCGTTTATAACGCAAACAGACCCCCATAACCCTATGAACGTTGTCACGTGTTTATTCCCTAGTAACGTTCAGCCTCTCGCTAAGTCTCCTCCACCCTCATATGGCCCCAGATCATACTCCAGGACTAACCCTTCTCAGTATCCTCCATGCCCGCGAACATCAGAATGCTTTAACTGTAACAAACCAGACCACCATAAGGTAGAATGCTCATCAAACAACACTCATTACGAACCACATGCCATACATAACAATGCAGGCCATATTAACTATCGCAACAATCCATAATGCACCTTTCACCGTAGATCTAACAATGACACGTCAGGATGCCAAGCTGCACGTGCACCATTCTGCACCTACTACCAGCTGCCGGCCATGACACTGCTGACTATCGAGCTCACAGCAGTACTAACCTAGCTAACCACTATAGTCCTGCATCGCCCAACCAAGCTAACCGGTATAGTCCTGCTCCTCCTAACCAAACTAACCGCTATAGCTCTGCTCCTCCTAACCAAGCTAACCACTATAGCCCTGCTCCTCTTGCCCATTACTAACCACATGTAACACAACCCGTAACCAGCTCCGACTGCGCCCTACACGTGCTCCTGCAACCCGACCTACTGTCCTTGTTAGGTTCGCGACAACTCAAAACCACAACACAGACGGGCACTGTGACTCGCGGATGGCAAACAGTGCTATGGCCTTCATGAATAACACAGACCAGACCTATGGACACCCAGAGCAGACCTATGACTCACAATTGGGGGAAGGCATAGCAGAAATCGTAAACAGTATGATGTAGGGAAACGAGACGACCTCCCTGCATACTCAGTGAATACCCTTAACAGATTTAATGTATTAGCAGTGGAGGATACCATACACCACCTAGACGCTGACAGTATACACAGTCATGTGCTCCAGACACCACTTTGACCACACTAGTTTCATAATAACATGCCTAACAAAGAAACAGAAAGACCTCTGATTTCAGCCACCCTGAAAGGTCGACAAGTTAAAATTTTCCTAGACTCAGGAGCTACAGTCAACATCATCAAACAAACCACTTTGCATGACATACATGACAAACTTATCCTACACCCACTATCTGTCCCCAATCTTAGTGGAGTTTCTGGAGGAATGACGGCAGTGTTGGGTGAAGCTGACATAGAGTTGACAGTTGATGACAGATCACTCACCATGACGTGTTTCCTAGTAGATAATATTCATTTCCCAGGAGACATCTTACTAGGACTGAACACTATGTGAGACTACCGAATTGCTATCGATGCTTACCGTTGGGAAACAAGAACTGGTGACACAGTAGTACCTCTTTGTGTATGTTCGCAATGGGACACGAGTTCACCAACCAAAGAGACTATATCAGTTACATAAAAGACAGGAGTGACCAGGATACACTTTACAAATCACACCCAAACAAAGTTGCCACTCAGTCACCTACTGACACCAGTCCATCACGCAATCACACAGTCTCACAGGTTGGTGACGTCAATAAATCTTTGCAGCCCCCCCCCATCAATTGTTCATTACCTTACTTGCCTAGAATCTAACATCAATCAAGTCAGAGGCAACTTACACCAAGACACAATACTACATTCTCACCCACTAACAAAGGTTATTGTCAAAATTCCTGGAGTACCTGACCTAGATCACATAATAGCAAACGTGACAAATGTAAAATAAATGGTACTTACAGAGAGCTGTTCTTTCATCAGATACAGAACGACACTATTGCTGTTTATGTTGCCAGTGTCACGAAGGCCAACATTCACTTCACATCAGGCACACACGTTGTAGACTTAACCCATTATTCGTTACCGGTGGGAGTAGTGGATGAGGCCTCTACTGAACAAATGGACATGCATTCTCTCATTCGACAAATCAAAATAATTAGCGGTCTCAATTGACGTCTTTGTCCCACTGACTTCCCNCAGTACCACAGCTGGTGGTGGTGACCCTAGACCAGTACCACAGCTGGTGGTGACCTAGACCAGTACCACAGCTGGTGGTGACCCTAGACCAGTACCACAGCTGGTGTGACCCTAGACCAGTACCACAGCTGTGTGGTGACCCTAGACCATACCACAGCTGGTGGTGACCCTAGACCAGTACCACAGCTGGTGGTGACCCTAGACCAGTACCACAGCTGGTGGTGACCCTAGACCAGTACCACAGCTGGTGGTGGTGACCCTAGACCAGTACCACAGCTGGTGGTGTGACCCTAGACCAGTACCACAGCTGGTGGTGACCCTAGACCAGTACCACAGCGGTGGTGGTGACCCTAGACCAGTACCACAGCTGGTGGTGACCCTAGACAGTACCACAGCTGGTGTGGTGACCCTAGACCAGTACCACAGCTGGTGGTGGTGACCCTAGACCAGTACCACAGCTGGTGGTGGTGACCTAGACCAGTACCACAGCTGGTGGTGGTGACCCTAGACCAGTACCACAGCTGGTGGTGACCCTAGACCAGTACCACAGCTGGGGTGACCCTAGACCAGTACCACAGCTGGTGGTGACCCTAGACCAGTACCACAGCTGGTGGTGACCCTAGACCAGTACCACAGCTGGTGGTGGTGACCCTAGACCAGTACCACAGCTGGTGGTGGTGACCCTAGACCAGTACCACAGCTGGTGGTGGTGACCCTAGACCAGTACCACAGCTGGTGGTGACCCTAGACCAGTACCACAGCTGGTGGTGGTGACCCTAGACCAGTACCACAGCTGGTGGTGGTGACCCTAGACCAGTACCACAGCTGGTGGTGACCCTAGACCAGTACCACAGCTGGTGGTGACCCTAGACCAGTACCACAGCTGGTGGTGGTGACCCTAGACCAGTACCACAGCTGGTGGTGGTGACCCTAGACCAGTACCACAGCTGGTGGTGGTGACCCTAGACCAGTACCACAGCTGGTGGGGACCCTAGACCAGTACCACAGCTGTGTGGTGACCCTAGACCAGTACCACAGCTGGTGGTGACCCTAGACCAGTACCACAGCTGGTGGTGACCCTAGACCAGTACCACAGCTGGTGGTGACCCTAGACCAGTACCACAGCTGGTGGTGGTGACCCTAGACCAGTACCACAGCTGGTGGTGACCCTAGACCAGTACCACAGCTGGTGGTGACCCTAGACCAGTACCACAGCTGGGGTGGTGACCCTAGACCAGTACCACAGCTGGTGGTGACCCTAGACCAGTACCACAGCTGTGGTGTGACCCTAGACCAGTACCACAGCTGGTGGTGGTGACCCTAGACCAGTACCACAGCTGGTGGTGGTGACCCTAGACCAGTACCACAGCTGGTGGTGACCCTAGACCAGTACCACAGCTGGTGGTGGTGACCCTAGACCAGTACCACAGCTGGTGTGTGACCCTAGACCAGTACCACAGCTGGTGGTGACCCTAGACCAGTACCACAGCTGGTGGTGGTGACCCTAGACCAGTACCACAGCTGGTGGTGACCCTAGACCAGTACCACAGCTGGTGGTGACCCTAGACCAGTACCACAGCTGGTGGTGACCCTAGACCAGTACCACAGCTGGTGGTGACCCTAGACCAGTACCACAGCTGGTGGTGGTGACCCTAGACCAGTACCACAGCTGGTGGTGACCCTAGACCAGTACCACAGCTGGTGGTGACCCTAGACCAGTACCACAGCTGGTGGTGACCCTAGACCAGTACCACAGCTGGTGGTGGTGACCCTAGACCAGTACCACAGCTGGTGGTGTGACCCTAGACCAGTACCACAGCTGTGGTGGTGACCCTAGACCATACCACAGCTGGTGGTGACCCTAGACCAGTACCACAGCTGGTGGTGGTGACCCTAGACCAGTACCACAGCTGGTGGTGACCCTAGACCAGTACCACAGCTGGTGGTGGTGACCCTAGACCAGTACCACAGCTGGTGGTGACCCTAGACCAGTACCACAGCTGGTGGTGGTGACCCTAGACCAGTACCACAGCTGGTGGTGGTGACCCTAGACCAGTACCACAGCTGTGGTGGTGACCCTAGACCAGTACCACAGCTGGTGGTGGTGACCCTAGACCAGTACCACAGCTGGTGGTGGTGACCCTAGACCAGTACCACAGCTGGTGGTGACCCTAGACCAGTACCACAGCTGGTGGTGACCCTAGACCAGTACCACAGCTGGTGGTGACCCTAGACCAGTACCACAGCTGGTGGTGGTGACCCTAGACCAGTACCACAGCTGTGGTGGTGACCCTAGACCAGTACCACAGCTGGTGGTGGTGACCCTAGACCAGTACCACAGCTGGTGGTGGTGACCCTAGACCAGTACCACAGCTGGTGGTGGTGACCCTAGACCAGTACCACAGCTGGTGGTGACCCTAGACCAGTACCACAGCTGGTGGTGACCCTAGACCAGTACCACAGCTGGTGGTGGTGACCCTAGACCAGTACCACAGCTGGTGGACCCTAGACCAGTACCACAGCTGGTGGTGACCCTAGACCAGTACCACAGCTGGTGGTGGTGACCCTAGACCAGTACCACAGCTGGTGGTGACCCTAGACCAGTACCACAGCTGGTGGTGACCCTAGACCAGTACCACAGCTGTGGTGGTGACCCTAGACCAGTACCACAGCTGGTGGTGGTGACCCTAGACCAGTACCACAGCTGGTGGTGACCCTAGACCAGTACCACAGCTGGTGGTGGTGACCCTAGACCAGTACCACAGCTGGTGGTGGTGACCCTAGACCAGTACCACAGCTGGTGGTGACCCTAGACCAGTACCACAGCTGGTGGTGACCCTAGACCAGTACCACAGCTGGTGGTGACCCTAGACCAGTACCACAGCTGGTGGTGACCCTAGACCAGTACCACAGCTGGTGGTGACCCTAGACCAGTACCACAGCTGGTGTGGTGACCCTAGACCAGTACCACAGCTGGTGGTGACCCTAGACCAGTACCACAGCTGGTGGTGGTGACCCTAGACCAGTACCACAGCTGGTGGTGACCCTAGACCAGTACCACAGCTGGTGGTGACCCTAGACCAGTACCACAGCTGGTGGTGGTGACCCTAGACCAGTACCACAGCTGGTGGTGACCCTAGACCAGTACCACAGCTGGTGGTGGTGACCCTAGACCAGTACCACAGCTGGTGGTGGTGACCCTAGACCAGTACCACAGCTGGTGGTGGTGACCCTAGACCAGTACCACAGCTGGTGGTGACCCTAGACCAGTACCACAGCTGGTGGTGGTGACCCTAGACCAGTACCACAGCTGGTGGTGGTGACCCTAGACCAGTACCACAGCTGGTGGTGACCCTAGACCAGTACCACAGCTGGTGGTGGTGACCCTAGACCAGTACCACAGCTGGTGGTGGTGACCCTAGACCAGTACCACAGCTGGTGGTGACCCTAGACCAGTACCACAGCTGGTGGTGGTGACCCTAGACCAGTACCACAGCTGGTGGTGACCCTAGACCAGTACCACAGCTGGTGGTGACCCTAGACCAGTACCACAGCTGGTGGTGGTGACCCTAGACCAGTACCACAGCTGGTGTGGTGACCCTAGACCAGTACCACAGCTGGTGGTGACCCTAGACCAGTACCACAGCTGGTGGTGACCCTAGACCAGTACCACAGCTGGTGTGTGACCCTAGACCAGTACCACAGCTGGTGGTGGTGACCCTAGACCAGTACCACAGCTGGTGGTGACCCTAGACCAGTACCACAGCTGGTGGTGACCCTAGACCAGTACCACAGCTGGTGGTGGTGACCCTAGACCAGTACCACAGCTGGTGGTGGTGACCCTAGACCAGTACCACAGCTGGTGGTGACCCTAGACCAGTACCACAGCTGGTGGTGGTGACCCTAGACCAGTACCACAGCTGGGTGGTGACCCTAGACCAGTACCACAGCTGGTGGTGGTGACCCTAGACCAGTACCACAGCTGGTGGTGACCCTAGACCAGTACCACAGCTGGTGGTGGTGACCCTAGACCAGTACCACAGCTGGTGGTGACCCTAGACCAGTACCACAGCTGGTGGTGGTGACCCTAGACCAGTACCACAGCTGGTGGTGACCCTAGACCAGTACCACAGCTGGTGGTGACCCTAGACCAGTACCACAGCTGGTGGTGGTGACCCTAGACCAGTACCACAGCTGGTGGTGACCCTAGACCAGTACCACAGCTGGTGGTGACCCTAGACCAGTACCACAGCTGGTGGTGGTGACCCTAGACCAGTACCACAGCTGGTGGTGGTGACCCTAGACCAGTACCACAGCTGGTGGTGACCCTAGACCAGTACCACAGCTGGTGGTGACCCTAGACCAGTACCACAGCTGTGGTGGTGACCCTAGACCAGTACCACAGCTGGTGGTGGTGACCCTAGACCAGTACCACAGCTGGTGGTGGTGACCCTAGACCAGTACCACAGCTGGTGGTGGTGACCCTAGACCAGTACCACAGCTGGTGGTGGTGACCCTAGACCAGTACCACAGCTGGTGGTGACCCTAGACCAGTACCACAGCTGGTGGTGACCCTAGACCAGTACCACAGCTGGTGGTGGTGACCCTAGACCAGTACCACAGCTGGTGGTGGTGACCCTAGACCAGTACCACAGCTGGTGGTGGTGACCCTAGACCAGTACCACAGCTGGTGGTGGTGACCCTAGACCAGTACCACAGCTGGTGGTGACCCTAGACCAGTACCACAGCTGGTGGTGGTGACCCTAGACCAGTACCACAGCTGGTGGTGGTGACCCTAGACCAGTACCACAGCTGGTGGTGACCCTAGACCAGTACCACAGCTGGTGGTGGTGACCCTAGACCAGTACCACAGCTGGTGGTGGTGACCCTAGACCAGTACCACAGCTGGTGGTGGTGACCCTAGACCAGTACCACAGCTGGTGGTGGTGACCCTAGACCAGTACCACAGCTGGTGGTGGTGACCCTAGACCAGTACCACAGCTGGTGGTGACCCTAGACCAGTACCACAGCTGGTGGTGGTGACCCTAGACCAGTACCACAGCTGGTGGTGACCCTAGACCAGTACCACAGCTGGTGGTGACCCTAGACCAGTACCACAGCTGGTGGTGGTGACCCTAGACCAGTACCACAGCTGGTGGTGACCCTAGACCAGTACCACAGCTGGTGGTGACCCTAGACCAGTACCACAGCTGGTGTGGTGACCCTAGACCAGTACCACAGCTGGTGGTGACCCTAGACCAGTACCACAGCTGGTGTGGTGACCCTAGACCAGTACCACAGCTGGTGGTGGTGACCCTAGACCAGTACCACAGCTGGTGGTGACCCTAGACCAGTACCACAGCTGGTGGTGACCCTAGACCAGTACCACAGCTGGTGGTGGTGACCCTAGACCAGTACCACAGCTGGTGGTGGTGACCCTAGACCAGTACCACAGCTGGTGGTGGTGACCCTAGACCAGTACCACAGCTGGTGGTGGTGACCCTAGACCAGTACCACAGCTGGTGGTGGTGACCCTAGACCAGTACCACAGCTGGTGGTGGTGACCCTAGACCAGTACCACAGCTGGTGGTGACCCTAGACCAGTACCACAGCTGGTGGTGACCCTAGACCAGTACCACAGCTGGTGGTGGTGACCCTAGACCAGTACCACAGCTGGTGGTGACCCTAGACCAGTACCACAGCTGGTGGTGACCCTAGACCAGTACCACAGCTGGTGGTGGTGACCCTAGACCAGTACCACAGCTGGTGGTGACCCTAGACCAGTACCACAGCTGGTGGTGACCCTAGACCAGTACCACAGCTGGTGGTGGTGACCCTAGACCAGTACCACAGCTGGTGGTGACCCTAGACCAGTACCACAGCTGTGGTGGTGACCCTAGACCAGTACCACAGCTGGTGGTGGTGACCCTAGACCAGTACCACAGCTGGTGGTGACCCTAGACCAGTACCACAGCTGGTGGTGACCCTAGACCAGTACCACAGCTGGTGGTGGTGACCCTAGACCAGTACCACAGCTGGTGGTGGTGACCCTAGACCAGTACCACAGCTGGTGGTGGTGACCCTAGACCAGTACCACAGCTGGTGGTGGTGACCCTAGACCAGTACCACAGCTGGTGGTGTGACCCTAGACCAGTACCACAGCTGGTGGTGGTGACCCTAGACCAGTACCACAGCTGGTGGTGGTGACCCTAGACCAGTACCACAGCTGGTGGTGACCCTAGACCAGTACCACAGCTGGTGGTGGTGACCCTAGACCAGTACCACAGCTGGTGGTGGTGACCCTAGACCAGTACCACAGCTGGTGGTGGTGACCCTAGACCAGTACCACAGCTGGTGTGTGACCCTAGACCAGTACCACAGCTGGTGGTGGTGACCCTAGACCAGTACCACAGCTGGTGGTGACCCTAGACCAGTACCACAGCTGGTGGTGGTGACCCTAGACCAGTACCACAGCTGGTGGTGACCCTAGACCAGTACCACAGCTGGTGGTGACCCTAGACCAGTACCACAGCTGGTGGTGTGACCCTAGACCAGTACCACAGCTGGTGGTGGTGACCCTAGACCAGTACCACAGCTGGTGGTGACCCTAGACCAGTACCACAGCTGGTGGTGACCCTAGACCAGTACCACAGCTGGTGGTGGTGACCCTAGACCAGTACCACAGCTGGTGGTGGTGACCCTAGACCAGTACCACAGCTGGTGGTGGTGACCCTAGACCAGTACCACAGCTGGTGGTGACCCTAGACCAGTACCACAGCTGTGGTGGTGACCCTAGACCAGTACCACAGCTGGTGTGGTGACCCTAGACCAGTACCACAGCTGGTGGTGGTGACCCTAGACCAGTACCACAGCTGGTGGTGACCCTAGACCAGTACCACAGCTGGTGGTGGTGACCCTAGACCAGTACCACAGCTGGTGGGGGACCCTAGACCAGTACCACAGCTGGTGGTGACCCTAGACCAGTACCACAGCTGGTGGTGGTGACCCTAGACCAGTACCACAGCTGGTGGTGGTGACCCTAGACCAGTACCACAGCTGGTGGTGACCCTAGACCAGTACCACAGCTGGTGGTGACCCTAGACCAGTACCACAGCTGGTGGTGACCCTAGACCAGTACCACAGCTGGTGGTGACCCTAGACCAGTACCACAGCTGGTGGTGGTGACCCTAGACCAGTACCACAGCTGGTGGTGACCCTAGACCAGTACCACAGCTGGTGGTGACCCTAGACCAGTACCACAGCTGGTGGTGGTGACCCTAGACCAGTACCACAGCTGGTGGTGGTGACCCTAGACCAGTACCACAGCTGGTGGTGACCCTAGACCAGTACCACAGCTGGTGGTGGTGACCCTAGACCAGTACCACAGCTGGTGGTGGTGACCCTAGACCAGTACCACAGCTGGTGGTGACCCTAGACCAGTACCACAGCTGGTGGTGGTGACCCTAGACCAGTACCACAGCTGGTGGTGGTGACCCTAGACCAGTACCACAGCTGGTGGTGACCCTAGACCAGTACCACAGCTGGTGGTGGTGACCCTAGACCAGTACCACAGCTGGTGGTGACCCTAGACCAGTACCACAGCTGGTGGTGACCCTAGACCAGTACCACAGCTGGTGGTGGTGACCCTAGACCAGTACCACAGCTGGTGGTGGTGACCCTAGACCAGTACCACAGCTGGTGGTGGTGACCCTAGACCAGTACCACAGCTGGTGGTGACCCTAGACCAGTACCACAGCTGGTGGTGACCCTAGACCAGTACCACAGCTGGTGGTGACCCTAGACCAGTACCACAGCTGGTGGTGACCCTAGACCAGTACCACAGCTGGTGGTGACCCTAGACCAGTACCACAGCTGTGGTGGTGACCCTAGACCAGTACCACAGCTGGTGGTGACCCTAGACCAGTACCACAGCTGGTGGTGGTGACCCTAGACCAGTACCACAGCTGGTGGTGGTGACCCTAGACCAGTACCACAGCTGGTGGTGGTGACCCTAGACCAGTACCACAGCTGGTGGTGACCCTAGACCAGTACCACAGCTGGTGGTGACCCTAGACCAGTACACAGCTGGTGGTGGTGACCCTAGACCAGTACCACAGCTGGTGGTGACCCTAGACCAGTACCACAGCTGGTGGTGACCCTAGACCAGTACCACAGCTGGTGGTGACCCTAGACCAGTACCACAGCTGGTGGTGACCCTAGACCAGTACCACAGCTGGTGGTGACCCTAGACCAGTACCACAGCTGGTGGTGGTGACCCTAGACCAGTACCACAGCTGGTGGTGGTGACCCTAGACCAGTACCACAGCTGGTGGTGACCCTAGACCAGTACCACAGCTGGTGGTGGTGACCTAGACCATACCACAGCTGGTGGTGGTGACCCTAGACCAGTACCACAGCTGGT
>WNGS01000858.1:84910-106700 GCA_020271785.1 Procambarus virginalis | reverse complement strand
CCTAGACCAGTACCACAGCTGGTGGTGGTGACCCTAGACCAGTACCACAGCTGGTGGTGGTGACCCTAGACCAGTACCACAGCTGGTGTGGTGACCCTAGACCAGTACCACAGCTGGTGGTGTGACCCTAGACCAGTACCACAGCTGGTGGTGACCCTAGACCAGTACCACAGCTGGTGGTGACCCTAGACCAGTACCACAGCTGGTGGTGGTGACCCTAGACCAGTACCACAGCTGGTGGTGACCCTAGACCAGTACCACAGCTGGTGGTGACCCTAGACCAGTACCACAGCTGGTGGTGGTGACCCTAGACCAGTACCACAGCTGGTGGTGACCCTAGACCAGTACCACAGCTGGTGGTGACCCTAGACCAGTACCACAGCTGGTGGTGACCCTAGACCAGTACCACAGCTGGTGGTGACCCTAGACCAGTACCACAGCTGGTTGTGACCCTAGACCAGTACCACAGCTGGTGGTGACCCTAGACCAGTACCACAGCTGGTGGTGACCCTAGACCAGTACCACAGCTGGTGGTGACCCTAGACCAGTACCACAGCTGGTGGTGGTGACCCTAGACCAGTACCACAGCTGGTGGTGGTGACCCTAGACCAGTACCACAGCTGGTGGTGGTGACCCTAGACCAGTACCACAGCTGGTGGTGACCCTAGACCAGTACCACAGCTGGTGGTGACCCTAGACCAGTACCACAGCTGGTGGTGACCCTAGACCAGTACCACAGCTGGTGGTGACCCTAGACCAGTACCACAGCTGGTGGTGGTGACCCTAGACCAGTACCACAGCTGGTGGTGGTGACCCTAGACCAGTACCACAGCTGGTGGTGACCCTAGACCAGTACCACAGTGGGTGACCCTAGACCAGTACCACAGCTGGTGACCCTAGACCAGTACCACAGCTGGTGGTGACCCTAGACCAGTACCACAGCTGGGTGACCCTAGACCAGTACCACAGCTGGTGGACCCTAGACCAGTACCACAGCTGTGGTGACCCTAGACCAGTACCACAGCTGGTGGTGGTGACCCTAGACCAGTACCACAGCTGGTGGTGACCCTAGACCAGTACCACAGCTGGTGGTGGTGACCCTAGACCAGTACCACAGCTGGTGGTGACCCTAGACCAGTACCACAGCTGGTGGTGACCCTAGACCAGTACCACAGCTGGTGGTGACCCTAGACCAGTACCACAGCTGGTGGTGGTGACCCTAGACCAGTACCACAGCTGGTGGTGGTGACCCTAGACCAGTACCACAGCTGGTGGTGACCCTAGACCAGTACCACAGCTGGTGGTGGTGACCCTAGACCAGTACCACAGCTGGTGGTGACCCTAGACCAGTACCACAGCTGGTGGTGGTGACCCTAGACCAGTACCACAGCTGGTGGTGGTGACCCTAGACCAGTACCACAGCTGGTGGTGACCCTAGACCAGTACCACAGCTGGTGGTGACCCTAGACCAGTACCACAGCTGGTGGTGGTGACCCTAGACCAGTACCACAGCTGGTGGTGGTGACCCTAGACCAGTACCACAGCTGGTGACCCTAGACCAGTACCACAGCTGGTGACCCTAGACCAGTACCACAGCTGGTGGTGACCCTAGACCAGTACCACAGCTGGTGGTGGTGACCCTAGACCAGTACCACAGCTGGTGGTGACCCTAGACCAGTACCACAGCTGGTGGTGACCCTAGACCAGTACCACAGCTGGTGGTGGTGACCCTAGACCAGTACCACAGCTGGTGGTGGTGACCCTAGACCAGTACCACAGCTGGTGGTGACCCTAGACCAGTACCACAGCTGGTGGTGACCCTAGACCAGTACCACAGCTGGTGGTGGTGACCCTAGACCAGTACCACAGCTGGTGGTGGTGACCCTAGACCAGTACCACAGCTGGTGGTGACCCTAGACCAGTACCACAGCTGGTGGTGACCCTAGACCAGTACCACAGCTGGTGGTGACCCTAGACCAGTACCACAGCTGGTGGTGACCCTAGACCAGTACCACAGCTGGTGGTGGTGACCCTAGACCAGTACCACAGCTGGTGGTGACCCTAGACCAGTACCACAGCTGGTGGTGACCCTAGACCAGTACCACAGCTGGTGGTGGTGACCCTAGACCAGTACCACAGCTGGTGGTGACCCTAGACCAGTACCACAGCTGGTGGTGACCCTAGACCAGTACCACAGCTGGTGGTGGTGACCCTAGACCAGTACCACAGCTGGTGGTGACCCTAGACCAGTACCACAGCTGGTGGTGACCCTAGACCAGTACCACAGCTGGTGGTGGTGACCCTAGACCAGTACCACAGCTGGTGGTGGTGACCCTAGACCAGTACCACAGCTGGTGGTGACCCTAGACCAGTACCACAGCTGGTGGTGACCCTAGACCAGTACCACAGCTGGTGGTGGTGACCCTAGACCAGTACCACAGCTGGTGGTGACCCTAGACCAGTACCACAGCTGGTGGTGACCCTAGACCAGTACCACAGCTGGTGGTGGTGACCCTAGACCAGTACCACAGCTGGTGGTGGTGACCCTAGACCAGTACCACAGCTGGTGGTGACCCTAGACCAGTACCACAGCTGGTGGTGACCCTAGACCAGTACCACAGCTGGTGGTGGTGACCCTAGACCAGTACCACAGCTGGTGGTGACCCTAGACCAGTACCACAGCTGGTGGTGACCCTAGACCAGTACCACAGCTGGTGGTGACCCTAGACCAGTACCACAGCTGGTGGTGGTGACCCTAGACCAGTACCACAGCTGGTGGTGGTGACCCTAGACCAGTACCACAGCTGGTGGTGGTGACCCTAGACCAGTACCACAGCTGGTGGTGGTGACCCTAGACCAGTACCACAGCTGGTGGTGACCCTAGACCAGTACCACAGCTGGTGGTGACCCTAGACCAGTACCACAGCTGGTGGTGACCCTAGACCAGTACCACAGCTGGTGGTGACCCTAGACCAGTACCACAGCTGGTGGTGGTGACCCTAGACCAGTACCACAGCTGGTGGTGACCCTAGACCAGTACCACAGCTGGTGGTGACCCTAGACCAGTACCACAGCTGGTGGTGGTGACCCTAGACCAGTACCACAGCTGGTGGTGGTGACCCTAGACCAGTACCACAGCTGGTGGTGACCCTAGACCAGTACCACAGCTGGTGGTGGTGACCCTAGACCAGTACCACAGCTGGTGGTGGTGACCCTAGACCAGTACCACAGCTGGTGGTGACCCTAGACCAGTACCACAGTGGTGGTGACCCTAGACCAGTACCACAGCTGGTGGTGTGACCCTAGACCAGTACCACAGCTGGTGGTGGTGACCCTAGACCAGTACCACAGCTGGTGGTGACCCTAGACCAGTACCACAGCTGGTGGTGGTGACCCTAGACCAGTACCACAGCTGGTGGTGACCCTAGACCAGTACCACAGCTGGTGGTGGTGACCCTAGACCAGTACCACAGCTGGTGACCCTAGACCAGTACCACAGCTGGTGGTGACCCTAGACCAGTACCACAGCTGGTGGTGGTGACCCTAGACCAGTACCACAGCTGGTGACCCTAGACCAGTACCACAGCTGGTGGTGACCCTAGACCAGTACCACAGCTGGTGGTGGTGACCCTAGACCAGTACCACAGCTGGTGGTGGTGACCCTAGACCAGTACCACAGCTGGTGGTGGTGACCCTAGACCAGTACCACAGCTGGTGACCCTAGACCAGTACCACAGCTGGTGACCCTAGACCAGTACCACAGCTGGTGACCCTAGACCAGTACCACAGCTGGTGACCCTAGACCAGTACCACAGCTGGTGACCCTAGACCAGTACCACAGCTGGTGGTGGTGACCCTAGACCAGTACCACAGCTGGTGGTGGTGACCCTAGACCAGTACCACAGCTGGTGGTGACCCTAGACCAGTACCACAGCTGGTGGTGGTGACCCTAGACCAGTACCACAGCTGGTGGTGGTGACCCTAGACCAGTACCACAGCTGGTGGTGGTGACCCTAGACCAGTACCACAGCTGGTGGTGGTGACCCTAGACCAGTACCACAGCTGGTGGTGACCCTAGACCAGTACCACAGCTGGTGGTGACCCTAGACCAGTACCACAGCTGGTGGTGACCCTAGACCAGTACCACAGCTGGTGGTGACCCTAGACCAGTACCACAGCTGGTGGTGGTGACCCTAGACCAGTACCACAGCTGGTGGTGACCCTAGACCAGTACCACAGCTGGTGGTGGTGACCCTAGACCAGTACCACAGCTGGTGGTGGTGACCCTAGACCAGTACCACAGCTGGTGGTGGTGACCCTAGACCAGTACCACAGCTGGTGGTGACCCTAGACCAGTACCACAGCTGGTGGTGGTGACCCTAGACCAGTACCACAGCTGGTGGTGGTGACCCTAGACCAGTACCACAGCTGGTGGTGTGACCCTAGACCAGTACCACAGCTGGTGGTGACCCTAGACCAGTACCACAGCTGGTGGTGGTGACCCTAGACCAGTACCACAGCTGGTGGTGACCCTAGACCAGTACCACAGCTGGTGGTGGTGACCCTAGACCAGTACCACAGCTGGTGGTGACCCTAGACCAGTACCACAGCTGGTGGTGGTGACCCTAGACCAGTACCACAGCTGGTGGTGACCCTAGACCAGTACCACAGCTGGTGGTGGTGACCCTAGACCAGTACCACAGCTGGTGGTGGTGACCCTAGACCAGTACCACAGCTGGTGGTGACCCTAGACCAGTACCACAGCTGGTGGTGGTGACCCTAGACCAGTACCACAGCTGGTGGTGACCCTAGACCAGTACCACAGCTGGTGGTGACCCTAGACCAGTACCACAGCTGGTGGTGGTGACCCTAGACCAGTACCACAGCTGGTGGTGACCCTAGACCAGTACCACAGCTGGTGGTGACCCTAGACCAGTACCACAGCTGGTGGTGGTGACCCTAGACCAGTACCACAGCTGGTGGTGACCCTAGACCAGTACCACAGCTGGTGGTGACCCTAGACCAGTACCACAGCTGGTGGTGGTGACCCTAGACCAGTACCACAGCTGGTGGTGACCCTAGACCAGTACCACAGCTGGTGGTGACCCTAGACCAGTACCACAGCTGGTGGTGGTGACCCTAGACCAGTACCACAGCTGGTGGTGACCCTAGACCAGTACCACAGCTGGTGGTGACCCTAGACCAGTACCACAGCTGGTGGTGACCCTAGACCAGTACCACAGCTGGTGGTGGTGACCCTAGACCAGTACCACAGCTGGTGGTGACCCTAGACCAGTACCACAGCTGGTGGTGACCCTAGACCAGTACCACAGCTGGTGGTGGTGACCCTAGACCAGTACCACAGCTGGTGGTGACCCTAGACCAGTACCACAGCTGGTGGTGACCCTAGACCAGTACCACAGCTGGTGGTGACCCTAGACCAGTACCACAGCTGGTGGTGACCCTAGACCAGTACCACAGCTGGTGGTGACCCTAGACCAGTACCACAGCTGGTGGTGACCCTAGACCAGTACCACAGCTGGTGGTGACCCTAGACCAGTACCACAGCTGGTGGTGACCCTAGACCAGTACCACAGCTGGTGGTGACCCTAGACCAGTACCACAGCTGGTGGTGACCCTAGACCAGTACCACAGCTGGTGGTGACCCTAGACCAGTACCACAGCTGGTGGTGGTGACCCTAGACCAGTACCACAGCTGGTGGTGGTGACCCTAGACCAGTACCACAGCTGGTGGTGACCCTAGACCAGTACCACAGCTGGTGGTGGTGACCCTAGACCAGTACCACAGCTGGTGGTGGTGACCCTAGACCAGTACCACAGCTGGTGGTGACCCTAGACCAGTACCACAGCTGGTGGTGACCCTAGACCAGTACCACAGCTGGTGGTGACCCTAGACCAGTACCACAGCTGGTGGTGACCCTAGACCAGTACCACAGCTGGTGGTGACCCTAGACCAGTACCACAGCTGGTGGTGGTGACCCTAGACCAGTACCACAGCTGGTGGTGGTGACCCTAGACCAGTACCACAGCTGGTGGTGACCCTAGACCAGTACCACAGCTGGTGGTGGTGACCCTAGACCAGTACCACAGCTGGTGGTGGTGACCCTAGACCAGTACCACAGCTGGTGGTGACCCTAGACCAGTACCACAGCTGGTGGTGGTGACCCTAGACCAGTACCACAGCTGGTGGTGGTGACCCTAGACCAGTACCACAGCTGGTGGTGACCCTAGACCAGTACCACAGCTGGTGGTGACCCTAGACCAGTACCACAGCTGGTGGTGGTGACCCTAGACCAGTACCACAGCTGGTGGTGACCCTAGACCAGTACCACAGCTGGTGGTGACCCTAGACCAGTACCACAGCTGGTGGTGACCCTAGACCAGTACCACAGCTGGTGGTGACCCTAGACCAGTACCACAGCTGGTGGTGACCCTAGACCAGTACCACAGCTGGTGGTGGTGACCCTAGACCAGTACCACAGCTGGTGGTGGTGACCCTAGACCAGTACCACAGCTGGTGGTGACCCTAGACCAGTACCACAGCTGGTGGTGACCCTAGACCAGTACCACAGCTGGTGGTGACCCTAGACCAGTACCACAGCTGGTGACCCTAGACCAGTACCACAGCTGGTGGTGACCCTAGACCAGTACCACAGCTGGTGGTGACCCTAGACCAGTACCACAGCTGGTGACCCTAGACCAGTACCACAGCTGGTGGTGACCCTAGACCAGTACCACAGCTGGTGGTGGTGACCCTAGACCAGTACCACAGCTGGTGGTGACCCTAGACCAGTACCACAGCTGGTGGTGGTGACCCTAGACCAGTACCACAGCTGGTGGTGGTGACCCTAGACCAGTACCACAGCTGGTGGTGACCCTAGACCAGTACCACAGCTGGTGGTGACCCTAGACCAGTACCACAGCTGGTGACCCTAGACCAGTACCACAGCTGGTGGTGACCCTAGACCAGTACCACAGCTGGTGACCCTAGACCAGTACCACAGCTGGTGGTGACCCTAGACCAGTACCACAGCTGGTGACCCTAGACCAGTACCACAGCTGGTGACCCTAGACCAGTACCACAGCTGGTGACCCTAGACCAGTACCACAGCTGGTGGTGGTGACCCTAGACCAGTACCACAGCTGGTGGTGGTGACCCTAGACCAGTACCACAGCTGGTGGTGACCCTAGACCAGTACCACAGCTGGTGGTGGTGACCCTAGACCAGTACCACAGCTGGTGGTGGTGACCCTAGACCAGTACCACAGCTGGTGGTGGTGACCCTAGACCAGTACCACAGCTGGTGGTGGTGACCCTAGACCAGTACCACAGCTGGTGGTGACCCTAGACCAGTACCACAGCTGGTGGTGACCCTAGACCAGTACCACAGCTGGTGGTGACCCTAGACCAGTACCACAGCTGGTGGTGACCCTAGACCAGTACCACAGCTGGTGGTGACCCTAGACCAGTACCACAGCTGGTGGTGGTGACCCTAGACCAGTACCACAGCTGGTGGTGACCCTAGACCAGTACCACAGCTGGTGGTGACCCTAGACCAGTACCACAGCTGGTGGTGGTGACCCTAGACCAGTACCACAGCTGGTGGTGGTGACCCTAGACCAGTACCACAGCTGGTGGTGGTGACCCTAGACCAGTACCACAGCTGGTGGTGACCCTAGACCAGTACCACAGCTGGTGGTGGTGACCCTAGACCAGTACCACAGCTGGTGGTGGTGACCCTAGACCAGTACCACAGCTGGTGGTGGTGACCCTAGACCAGTACCACAGCTGGTGGTGACCCTAGACCAGTACCACAGCTGGTGGTGACCCTAGACCAGTACCACAGCTGGTGGTGACCCTAGACCAGTACCACAGCTGGTGGTGGTGACCCTAGACCAGTACCACAGCTGGTGGTGACCCTAGACCAGTACCACAGCTGGTGGTGGTGACCCTAGACCAGTACCACAGCTGGTGGTGGTGACCCTAGACCAGTACCACAGCTGGTGGTGACCCTAGACCAGTACCACAGCTGGTGGTGACCCTAGACCAGTACCACAGCTGGTGGTGGTGACCCTAGACCAGTACCACAGCTGGTGGTGACCCTAGACCAGTACCACAGCTGGTGGTGACCCTAGACCAGTACCACAGCTGGTGGTGACCCTAGACCAGTACCACAGCTGGTGGTGACCCTAGACCAGTACCACAGCTGGTGGTGACCCTAGACCA
Organism: Procambarus virginalis; assembly: GCA_020271785.1. NCBI lineage: Eukaryota > Metazoa > Arthropoda > Malacostraca > Decapoda > Cambaridae > Procambarus > Procambarus virginalis. The sequence goes on along the minus strand of WNGS01000858.1, from coordinate 98,453 downwards.
GTACCACAGCTGGTGGTGACCCTAGACCAGTACCACAGCTGGTGGTGGTGACCCTGGACCAGTACCACAGCTGGTGACCCTGGACCAGAACCACAGCTGGTGACCCTAGACCAGTAACTCCGTCTTAAAAAAGCTATCATCATCCGCCCACACAATCCCCCCCCACTACCCCAGGGACCCCCACCCCAACATGACCTCTGACCTATCCACCTACGACCCTCCCCACTATCCTTCTATATTCATGACGTAATATGTAATTTTTAAAAATTTGGCGGCGATAAATCACGTGACTGACGCCCCTGTCTCCTGGTATCCCCCCCCCAGTGCTGGGGTACCAGGCCCCCCCCAGTGCTGGGGTACCAGGACCCCCCCAGTGCTGGGGTACCAGGCCCCCCCCAGTGCTGGGGTACCAGGACCCCCCAGTGCGGGTACCAGGACCCCCCCAGTGCTGGGTACCAGGACCCCTTCAGTGCTGGGGTACCAGGACCCCCCAGTGCTGGGGTACCAGGCCCCCCCAGTGCTGGGGTACCAGGACCCCCCCGTGGCTGGGTTACCAGGACCCCCAGTGCTGGGGTACCAGGACACCCCCAGTGCTGGGGTACCAGGACCCCCCTAGTGCTGGGGTACCAGGAACCCCCCAGTGCTGGGGTACCAGGCCCCCCCAGTGCTGGGGTACCAGGACCCCCAGTGCTGGGGTACCAGGACCCCCCCTCCGCAGTACAGGGGTACCAAGACCCCGCAGTACAGGGGTACAAAGACCCTGGGGAAAAATCCTGCCGAGATAGACATGACCGGAGACTACCAGGGTCTTGTACTAAATTAAAAATTCTCTCTACAATAAATTAACCTAAAGTCTCTAGTTAGGGTCGCATGTCCTAGCTCTTCTTTCATAATGACAGATTGTGGGCTGTTAGGGGCAGGTGGGTGAATGAATTAGTTGACAGGTTGATTGAAGATCCACAGTCCACCTGCAGACAAGTATCTCACATTAACTTTTCACATTTATTAAGATTTAATAAATTCAGTTCTATGACTGAACACTGGTTCTGTTTAAAGCAAGGATTCAACATATACATAGTCCAGCTTAGCTTAATAACTATCAACAGCCAATCTATTCTTATACTAATAACACAACTATTTAATTGTAGAATANCCACAGCTGGTGGTGACCCTAGACCAGTACCACAGCTGGTGGTGGTGACCCTAGACCAGTACCACAGCTGGTGGTGGTGACCTAGACCAGTACCACAGCTGGTGGTGACCCTAGACCAGTACCACAGCTGGTGGTGACCTAGACCAGTACCACAGCTGGTGGTGGTGACCCTAGACCAGTACCACAGCTGGTGACCCTAGACCAGTACCACAGCTGGTGGTGGTGACCCTAGACCAGTACCACAGCTGGTGGTGACCCTAGACCAGTACCACAGCTGGTGGTGGTGACCCTAGACCAGTACCACAGCTGGTGGTGACCCTAGACCAGTACCACAGCTGGTGGTGGTGACCCTAGACCAGTACCACAGCTGGTGGTGACCCTAGACCAGTACCACAGCTGGTGGTGACCCTAGACCAGTACCACAGCTGGTGGTGGACCCTAGACCAGTACCACAGCTGGTGGTGACCCTAGACCAGTACCACAGCTGGTGGTGGTGACCCTAGACCAGTACCACAGCTGGTGGTGACCCTAGACCAGTACCACAGCTGGTGGTGACCCTAGACCAGTACCACAGCTGGTGGTGGTGACCCTAGACCAGTACCACAGCTGGTGGTGGTGACCCTAGACCAGTACCACAGCTGGTGACCCTAGACCAGTACCACAGCTGGTGGTGACCCTAGACCAGTACCACAGCTGGTGGTGGTGACCCTAGACCAGTACCACAGCTGGGGTGGTGACCCTAGACCAGTACCACAGCTGGTGGTGACCCTAGACCAGTACCACAGCTGGGGGTGACCCTAGACCAGTACCACAGCTGGTGGTGGTGACCCTAGACCAGTACCACAGCTGGTGGTGACCCTAGACCAGTACCACAGCTGGTGGTGGTGACCCTAGACCAGTACCACAGCTGGTGGTGGTGACCCTAGACCAGTACCACAGCTGTGGTGGTGACCCTAGACCAGTACCACAGCTGGTGGTGGTGACCCTAGACCAGTACCACAGCTGGTGGTGACCCTAGACCAGTACCACAGCTGGTGACCCTAGACCAGTACCACAGCTGGTGGTGACCCTAGACCAGTACCACAGCTGGTGGTGGTGACCCTAGACCATACCACAGCTGGTGGTGACCCTAGACCAGTACCACAGCTGGTGGTGACCCTAGACCATACCACAGCTGGTGGTGGTGACCCTAGACCAGTACCACAGCTGGTGGTGGTGACCCTAGACCAGTACCACAGCGGTGGTGGTGACCCTAGACCAGTACCACAGCTGGTGGTGACCCTAGACCAGTACCACAGCTGGTGGTGTGACCCTAGACCAGTACCACAGCTGGTGGTGGTGACCCTAGACCAGTACCACAGCTGGTGGTGGTGACCCTAGACCAGTACCACAGCTGGTGGTGGTGACCCTAGACCAGTACCAGCTGGTGTGGTGACCCTAGACCAGTACCACAGCTGGTGGTGGTGACCCTAGACCAGTACCACAGCTGGTGACCCTAGACCAGTACCACAGCTGGTGGTGACCCTAGACCAGTACCACAGCTGGTGGTGACCCTAGACCAGTACCACAGCTGTGGTGACCCTAGACCATACCACAGCTGGTGGTGGTGACCCTAGACCAGTACCACAGCTGGTGTGTGACCCTAGACCAGTACCACAGCTGGTGGTGACCCTAGACCAGTACCACAGCTGGTGGTGACCCTAGACCAGTACCACAGCTGTGGTGGTGACCCTAGACCAGTACCACAGCTGGTGGTGGTGACCCTAGACCAGTACCACAGCTGGTGGTGGTGACCCTAGACCAGTACCACAGCTGGGTGGTGGACCCTAGACCAGTACCACAGCTGGTGACCCTAGACCAGTACCACAGCTGGTGGTGACCCTAGACCAGTACCACAGCTGGTGGTGACCCTAGACCAGTACCACAGCTGGTGGTGACCCTAGACCAGTACCACAGCTGGTGGTGGTGACCCTAGACCAGTACCACAGCTGGTGGTGGTGACCCTAGACCAGTACCACAGCTGGTGGTGACCCTAGACCAGTACCACAGCTGGTGGTGACCCTAGACCAGTACCACAGCTGGTGGTGACCCTAGACCAGTACCACAGCTGGTGGTGACCCTAGACCAGTACCACAGCTGGTGGTGGTGACCCTAGACCAGTACCACAGCTGGTGGTGGTGACCCTAGACCAGTACCACAGCTGGTGGTGACCCTAGACCAGTACCACAGCTGGTGGTGGTGACCCTAGACCAGTACCACAGCTGGTGGTGGTGACCCTAGACCAGTACCACAGCTGGTGGTGACCCTAGACCAGTACCACAGCTGGTGGTGACCCTAGACCAGTACCACAGCTGGTGGTGACCCTAGACCAGTACCACAGCTGGTGGTGACCCTAGACCAGTACCACAGCTGGTGGTGACCCTAGACCAGTACCACAGCTGGTGGTGACCCTAGACCAGTACCACAGCTGGTGGTGGTGACCCTAGACCAGTACCACAGCTGGTGGTGACCCTAGACCAGTACCACAGCTGGTGGTGACCCTAGACCAGTACCACAGCTGGTGGTGGTGACCCTAGACCAGTACCACAGCTGGTGGTGACCCTAGACCAGTACCACAGCTGGTGGTGACCCTAGACCAGTACCACAGCTGGTGGTGGTGACCCTAGACCAGTACCACAGCTGGTGGTGACCCTAGACCAGTACCACAGCTGGTGGTGACCCTAGACCAGTACCACAGCTGGTGGTGACCCTAGACCAGTACCACAGCTGGTGGTGGTGACCCTAGACCAGTACCACAGCTGGTGGTGACCCTAGACCAGTACCACAGCTGGTGGTGACCCTAGACCAGTACCACAGCTGGTGGTGGTGACCCTAGACCAGTACCACAGCTGGTGGTGGTGACCCTAGACCAGTACCACAGCTGGTGGTGGTGACCCTAGACCAGTACCACAGCTGGTGTGGTGACCCTAGACCAGTACCACAGCTGGTGGTGGTGACCCTAGACCAGTACCACAGCTGGTGGTGGTGACCCTAGACCAGTACCACAGCTGGTGGTGGTGACCCTAGACCAGTACCACAGCTGGTGGTGACCCTAGACCAGTACCACAGCTGGTGGTGGTGACCCTAGACCAGTACCACAGCTGGTGGTGGTGACCCTAGACCAGTACCACAGCTGGTGGTGACCCTAGACCAGTACCACAGCTGGTGGTGACCCTAGACCAGTACCACAGCTGGTGGTGGTGACCCTAGACCAGTACCACAGCTGGTGGTGACCCTAGACCAGTACCACAGCTGGTGGTGACCCTAGACCAGTACCACAGCTGGTGGTGACCCTAGACCAGTACCACAGCTGGTGGTGGTGACCCTAGACCAGTACCACAGCTGGTGGTGGTGACCCTAGACCAGTACCACAGCTGGTGGTGGTGACCCTAGACCAGTACCACAGCTGGTGGTGGTGACCCTAGACCAGTACCACAGCTGGTGGTGACCCTAGACCAGTACCACAGCTGGTGGTGGTGACCCTAGACCAGTACCACAGCTGGTGGTGGTGACCCTAGACCAGTACCACAGCTGGTGGTGACCCTAGACCAGTACCACAGCTGGTGGTGACCCTAGACCAGTACCACAGCTGGTGGTGACCCTAGACCAGTACCACAGCTGGTGGTGACCCTAGACCAGTACCACAGCTGGTGGTGACCCTAGACCAGTACCACAGCTGGTGGTGACCCTAGACCAGTACCACAGCTGGTGGTGGTGACCCTAGACCAGTACCACAGCTGGTGGTGGTGACCCTAGACCAGTACCACAGCTGGTGGTGGTGACCCTAGACCAGTACCACAGCTGGTGGTGGTGACCCTAGACCAGTACCACAGCTGGTGGTGGTGACCCTAGACCAGTACCACAGCTGGTGGTGACCCTAGACCAGTACCACAGCTGGTGGTGGTGACCCTAGACCAGTACCACAGCTGGTGGTGGTGACCCTAGACCAGTACCACAGCTGGTGGTGACCCTAGACCAGTACCACAGCTGGTGGTGGTGACCCTAGACCAGTACCACAGCTGGTGGTGGTGACCCTAGACCAGTACCACAGCTGGTGGTGACCCTAGACCAGTACCACAGCTGGTGGTGACCCTAGACCAGTACCACAGCTGGTGGTGACCCTAGACCAGTACCACAGCTGGTGGTGACCCTAGACCAGTACCACAGCTGGTGGTGACCCTAGACCAGTACCACAGCTGGTGGTGACCCTAGACCAGTACCACAGCTGGTGGTGACCCTAGACCAGTACCACAGCTGGTGGTGGTGACCCTAGACCAGTACCACAGCTGGTGGTGGTGACCCTAGACCAGTACCACAGCTGGTGGTGGTGACCCTAGACCAGTACCACAGCTGGTGGTGGTGACCCTAGACCAGTACCACAGCTGGTGGTGGTGACCCTAGACCAGTACCACAGCTGGTGGTGACCCTAGACCAGTACCACAGCTGGTGGTGGTGACCCTAGACCAGTACCACAGCTGGTGGTGACCCTAGACCAGTACCACAGCTGGTGGTGACCCTAGACCAGTACCACAGCTGGTGGTGACCCTAGACCAGTACCACAGCTGGTGGTGACCCTAGACCAGTACCACAGCTGGTGGTGACCCTAGACCAGTACCACAGCTGGTGGTGACCCTAGACCAGTACCACAGCTGGTGGTGACCCTAGACCAGTACCACAGCTGGTGGTGACCCTAGACCAGTACCACAGCTGGTGGTGGTGACCCTAGACCAGTACCACAGCTGGTGGTGGTGACCCTAGACCAGTACCACAGCTGGTGGTGGTGACCCTAGACCAGTACCACAGCTGGTGGTGGTGACCCTAGACCAGTACCACAGCTGGTGGTGGTGACCCTAGACCAGTACCACAGCTGGTGGTGGTGACCCTAGACCAGTACCACAGCTGGTGGTGACCCTAGACCAGTACCACAGCTGGTGGTGGTGACCCTAGACCAGTACCACAGCTGGTGGTGGTGACCCTAGACCAGTACCACAGCTGGTGGTGACCCTAGACCAGTACCACAGCTGGTGGTGACCCTAGACCAGTACCACAGCTGGTGGTGGTGACCCTAGACCAGTACCACAGCTGGTGGTGACCCTAGACCAGTACCACAGCTGGTGGTGACCCTAGACCAGTACCACAGCTGGTGGTGGTGACCCTAGACCAGTACCACAGCTGGTGGTGGTGACCCTAGACCAGTACCACAGCTGGTGGTGACCCTAGACCAGTACCACAGCTGGTGGTGACCCTAGACCAGTACCACAGCTGGTGGTGACCCTAGACCAGTACCACAGCTGGTGGTGGTGACCCTAGACCAGTACCACAGCTGGTGGTGGTGACCCTAGACCAGTACCACAGCTGGTGGTGACCCTAGACCAGTACCACAGCTGGTGGTGGTGACCCTAGACCAGTACCACAGCTGGTGGTGACCCTAGACCAGTACCACAGCTGGTGGTGACCCTAGACCAGTACCACAGCTGGTGGTGGTGACCCTAGACCAGTACCACAGCTGGTGGTGACCCTAGACCAGTACCACAGCTGGTGGTGGTGACCCTAGACCAGTACCACAGCTGGTGGTGACCCTAGACCAGTACCACAGCTGGTGGTGGTGACCCTAGACCAGTACCACAGCTGGTGGTGGTGACCCTAGACCAGTACCACAGCTGGTGGTGGTGACCCTAGACCAGTACCACAGCTGGTGGTGACCCTAGACCAGTACCACAGCTGGTGGTGACCCTAGACCAGTACCACAGCTGGTGGTGACCCTAGACCAGTACCACAGCTGGTGGTGACCCTAGACCAGTACCACAGCTGGTGGTGACCCTAGACCAGTACCACAGCTGGTGGTGGTGACCCTAGACCAGTACCACAGCTGGTGGTGGTGACCCTAGACCAGTACCACAGCTGGTGGTGACCCTAGACCAGTACCACAGCTGGTGGTGGTGACCCTAGACCAGTACCACAGCTGGTGGTGGTGACCCTAGACCAGTACCACAGCTGGTGGTGACCCTAGACCAGTACCACAGCTGGTGGTGACCCTAGACCAGTACCACAGCTGGTGGTGGTGACCCTAGACCAGTACCACAGCTGGTGGTGACCCTAGACCAGTACCACAGCTGGTGGTGGTGACCCTAGACCAGTACCACAGCTGGTGGTGACCCTAGACCAGTACCACAGCTGGTGGTGGTGACCCTAGACCAGTACCACAGCTGGTGGTGACCCTAGACCAGTACCACAGCTGGTGGTGACCCTAGACCAGTACCACAGCTGGTGGTGACCCTAGACCAGTACCACAGCTGGTGGTGACCCTAGACCAGTACCACAGCTGGTGGTGACCCTAGACCAGTACCACAGCTGGTGGTGACCCTAGACCAGTACCACAGCTGGTGGTGGTGACCCTAGACCAGTACCACAGCTGGTGGTGACCCTAGACCAGTACCACAGCTGGTGGTGACCCTAGACCAGTACCACAGCTGGTGGTGACCCTAGACCAGTACCACAGCTGGTGGTGACCCTAGACCAGTACCACAGCTGGTGGTGGTGACCCTAGACCAGTACCACAGCTGGTGGTGACCCTAGACCAGTACCACAGCTGGTGGTGACCCTAGACCAGTACCACAGCTGGTGGTGACCCTAGACCAGTACCACAGCTGGTGGTGACCCTAGACCAGTACCACAGCTGGTGGTGACCCTAGACCAGTACCACAGCTGGTGGTGACCCTAGACCAGTACCACAGCTGGTGGTGACCCTAGACCAGTACCACAGCTGGTGGTGACCCTAGACCAGTACCACAGCTGGTGGTGACCCTAGACCAGTACCACAGCTGGTGGTGACCCTAGACCAGTACCACAGCTGGTGGTGACCCTAGACCAGTACCACAGCTGGTGGTGGTGACCCTAGACCAGTACCACAGCTGGTGGTGGTGACCCTAGACCAGTACCACAGCTGGTGGTGACCCTAGACCAGTACCACAGCTGGTGGTGACCCTAGACCAGTACCACAGCTGGTGGTGGTGACCCTAGACCAGTACCACAGCTGGTGGTGACCCTAGACCAGTACCACAGCTGGTGGTGACCCTAGACCAGTACCACAGCTGGTGGTGACCCTAGACCAGTACCACAGCTGGTGGTGACCCTAGACCAGTACCACAGCTGGTGGTGACCCTAGACCAGTACCACAGCTGGTGGTGGTGACCCTAGACCAGTACCACAGCTGGTGGTGGTGACCCTAGACCAGTACCACAGCTGGTGGTGACCCTAGACCAGTACCACAGCTGGTGGTGGTGACCCTAGACCAGTACCACAGCTGGTGGTGGTGACCCTAGACCAGTACCACAGCTGGTGGTGACCCTAGACCAGTACCACAGCTGGTGGTGGTGACCCTAGACCAGTACCACAGCTGGTGGTGACCCTAGACCAGTACCACAGCTGGTGGTGGTGACCCTAGACCAGTACCACAGCTGGTGGTGGTGACCCTAGACCAGTACCACAGCTGGTGGTGACCCTAGACCAGTACCACAGCTGGTGGTGACCCTAGACCAGTACCACAGCTGGTGGTGGTGACCCTAGACCAGTACCACAGCTGGTGGTGACCCTAGACCAGTACCACAGCTGGTGGTGACCCTAGACCAGTACCACAGCTGGTGGTGACCCTAGACCAGTACCACAGCTGGTGGTGGTGACCCTAGACCAGTACCACAGCTGGTGGTGACCCTAGACCAGTACCACAGCTGGTGGTGACCCTAGACCAGTACCACAGCTGGTGGTGGTGACCCTAGACCAGTACCACAGCTGGTGGTGGTGACCCTAGACCAGTACCACAGCTGGTGGTGACCCTAGACCAGTACCACAGCTGGTGGTGGTGACCCTAGACCAGTACCACAGCTGGTGGTGACCCTAGACCAGTACCACAGCTGGTGGTGACCCTAGACCAGTACCACAGCTGGTGGTGGTGACCCTAGACCAGTACCACAGCTGGTGGTGACCCTAGACCAGTACCACAGCTGGTGGTGACCCTAGACCAGTACCACAGCTGGTGGTGACCCTAGACCAGTACCACAGCTGGTGGTGACCCTAGACCAGTACCACAGCTGGTGGTGACCCTAGACCAGTACCACAGCTGGTGGTGACCCTAGACCAGTACCACAGCTGGTGGTGACCCTAGACCAGTACCACAGCTGGTGGTGACCCTAGACCAGTACCACAGCTGGTGGTGACCCTAGACCAGTACCACAGCTGGTGGTGGTGACCCTAGACCAGTACCACAGCTGGTGGTGACCCTAGACCAGTACCACAGCTGGTGGTGACCCTAGACCAGTACCACAGCTGGTGGTGACCCTAGACCAGTACCACAGCTGGTGGTGGTGACCCTAGACCAGTACCACAGCTGGTGGTGGTGACCCTAGACCAGTACCACAGCTGGTGGTGGTGACCCTAGACCAGTACCACAGCTGGTGGTGACCCTAGACCAGTACCACAGCTGGTGGTGACCCTAGACCAGTACCACAGCTGGTGGTGGTGACCCTAGACCAGTACCACAGCTGGTGGTGACCCTAGACCAGTACCACAGCTGGTGGTGACCCTAGACCAGTACCACAGCTGGTGGTGACCCTAGACCAGTACCACAGCTGGTGGTGACCCTAGACCAGTACCACAGCTGGTGGTGGTGACCCTAGACCAGTACCACAGCTGGTGGTGACCCTAGACCAGTACCACAGCTGGTGGTGACCCTAGACCAGTACCACAGCTGGTGGTGACCCTAGACCAGTACCACAGCTGGTGGTGGTGACCCTAGACCAGTACCACAGCTGGTGGTGACCCTAGACCAGTACCACAGCTGGTGGTGACCCTAGACCAGTACCACAGCTGGTGGTGACCCTAGACCAGTACCAGCTGGTGGTGGTGACCCTAGACCAGTACCACAGCTGGTGGTGACCCTAGACCAGTACCACAGCTGGTGGTGGTGACCCTAGACCAGTACCACAGCTGGTGGTGACCCTAGACCAGTACCACAGCTGGTGGTGACCCTAGACCAGTACCACAGCTGGTGGTGGTGACCCTAGACCAGTACCACAGCTGGTGGTGGTGACCCTAGACCAGTACCACAGCTGGTGGTGACCCTAGACCAGTACCACAGCTGGTGGTGACCCTAGACCAGTACCACAGCTGGTGGTGACCCTAGACCAGTACCACAGCTGGTGGTGACCCTAGACCAGTACCACAGCTGGTGGTGACCCTAGACCAGTACCACAGCTGGTGGTGACCCTAGACCAGTACCACAGCTGGTGGTGACCCTAGACCAGTACCACAGCTGGTGGTGACCCTAGACCAGTACCACAGCTGGTGGTGACCCTAGACCAGTACCACAGCTGGTGGTGACCCTAGACCAGTACCACAGCTGGTGGTGGTGACCCTAGACCAGTACCACAGCTGGTGGTGACCCTAGACCAGTACCACAGCTGGTGGTGACCCTAGACCAGTACCACAGCTGGTGGTGACCCTAGACCAGTACCACAGCTGGTGGTGACCCTAGACCAGTACCACAGCTGGTGGTGACCCTAGACCAGTACCACAGCTGGTGGTGGTGACCCTAGACCAGTACCACAGCTGGTGGTGACCCTAGACCAGTACCACAGCTGGTGGTGACCCTAGACCAGTACCACAGCTGGTGGTGACCCTAGACCAGTACCACAGCTGGTGGTGACCCTAGACCAGTACCACAGCTGGTGGTGACCCTAGACCAGTACCACAGCTGGTGGTGACCCTAGACCAGTACCACAGCTGGTGGTGGTGACCCTAGACCAGTACCACAGCTGGTGGTGGTGACCCTAGACCAGTACCACAGCTGGTGGTGACCCTAGACCAGTACCACAGCTGGTGGTGGTGACCCTAGACCAGTACCACAGCTGGTGGTGGTGACCCTAGACCAGTACCACAGCTGGTGGTGACCCTAGACCAGTACCACAGCTGGTGGTGACCCTAGACCAGTACCACAGCTGGTGGTGACCCTAGACCAGTACCACAGCTGGTGGTGACCCTAGACCAGTACCACAGCTGGTGGTGACCCTAGACCAGTACCACAGCTGGTGGTGGTGACCCTAGACCAGTACCACAGCTGGTGGTGGTGACCCTAGACCAGTACCACAGCTGGTGGTGACCCTAGACCAGTACCACAGCTGGTGGTGGTGACCCTAGACCAGTACCACAGCTGGTGGTGGTGACCCTAGACCAGTACCACAGCTGGTGGTGACCCTAGACCAGTACCACAGCTGGTGGTGGTGACCCTAGACCAGTACCACAGCTGGTGGTGGTGACCCTAGACCAGTACCACAGCTGGTGGTGACCCTAGACCAGTACCACAGCTGGTGGTGACCCTAGACCAGTACCACAGCTGGTGGTGGTGACCCTAGACCAGTACCACAGCTGGTGGTGACCCTAGACCAGTACCACAGCTGGTGGTGACCCTAGACCAGTACCACAGCTGGTGGTGACCCTAGACCAGTACCACAGCTGGTGGTGACCCTAGACCAGTACCACAGCTGGTGGTGACCCTAGACCAGTACCACAGCTGGTGGTGGTGACCCTAGACCAGTACCACAGCTGGTGGTGGTGACCCTAGACCAGTACCACAGCTGGTGGTGACCCTAGACCAGTACCACAGCTGGTGGTGACCCTAGACCAGTACCACAGCTGGTGGTGACCCTAGACCAGTACCACAGCTGGTGACCCTAGACCAGTACCACAGCTGGTGGTGACCCTAGACCAGTACCACAGCTGGTGGTGACCCTAGACCAGTACCACAGCTGGTGGGTGACCCTAGACCAGTACCACAGCTGGTGGTGACCCTAGACCAGTACCACAGCTGGTGGTGACCCTAGACCAGTACCACAGCTGGTGGTGGTGACCCTAGACCAGTACCACAGCTGGTGGTGACCCTAGACCAGTACCACAGCTGGTGGTGGTGACCCTAGACCAGTACCACAGCTGGTGGTGGTGACCCTAGACCAGTACCACAGCTGGTGTGGTGACCCTAGACCAGTACCACAGCTGGTGGTGACCCTAGACCAGTACCACAGCTGGTGGTGACCCTAGACCAGTACCACAGCTGGTGGTGGTGACCCTAGACCAGTACCACAGCTGGTGGTGACCCTAGACCAGTACCACAGCTGGTGGTGGTGACCCTAGACCAGTACCACAGCTGGTGGTGACCCTAGACCAGTACCACAGCTGGTGGTGACCCTAGACCAGTACCACAGCTGGTGGTGGTGACCCTAGACCAGTACCACAGCTGGTGGTGGTGACCCTAGACCAGTACCACAGCTGGTGGTGACCCTAGACCAGTACCACAGCTGGTGGTGACCCTAGACCAGTACCACAGCTGGTGGTGGTGACCCTAGACCAGTACCACAGCAGTGGTGGTGACCCTAGACCAGTACCACAGCTGGTGGTGGTGACCCTAGACCAGTACCACAGCTGGTGGTGGTGACCCTAGACCAGTACCACAGCTGGTGGTGGTGACCCTAGACCAGTACCACAGCTGGTGGTGACCCTAGACCAGTACCACAGCTGGTGGTGGTGACCCTAGACCAGTACCACAGCTGGTGGTGGTGACCCTAGACCAGTACCACAGCTGGTGGTGACCCTAGACCAGTACCACAGCTGGTGGTGACCCTAGACCAGTACCACAGCTGGTGTGGTGACCCTAGACCAGTACCACAGCTGGTGGTGACCCTAGACCAGTACCACAGCTGGTGGTGACCCTAGACCAGTACCACAGCTGGTGGTGACCCTAGACCAGTACCACAGCTGGTGGTGGTGACCCTAGACCAGTACCACAGCTGGTGGTGACCCTAGACCAGTACCACAGCTGGTGGTGACCCTAGACCAGTACCACAGCTGGTGGTGACCCTAGACCAGTACCACAGCTGGTGGTGGTGACCCTAGACCAGTACCACAGCTGGTGTGGTGACCCTAGACCAGTACCACAGCTGGTGGTGGTGACCCTAGACCAGTACCACAGCTGGTGGTGACCCTAGACCAGTACCACAGCTGGGTGTTGACCCTAGACCAGTACCACAGCTGGTGGTGACCCTAGACCAGTACCACAGCTGGTGGTGTGACCCTAGACCAGTACCACAGCTGGTGGTGGTGACCCTAGACCAGTACCACAGCTGGTGGTGGTGACCCTAGACCAGTACCACAGCTGGTGGTGGTGACCCTAGACCAGTACCACACGCTGGTGTGACCCTAGACCAGTACCACAGCTGTGGTGACCCTAGACCAGTACCACAGCTGGTGGTGACCCTAGACCAGTACCACAGCTGGTGGTGGTGACCCTAGACCATACCACAGCTG
>WNGS01000858.1:29068-60396 GCA_020271785.1 Procambarus virginalis | reverse complement strand
CCCATGTGACTAGGAGTGATTTAGAGGAAAGTTATCAACATCTCTCGAGGGTAATTGAAAGGTGGAATGAGGTGTGGACTCGAGAGTACCTCACAGCTCTACGAGAGTACCTCTGTGGAGCTTCGAGCCCCTATAATAAGGTTCAACTCAAACCAGGAGACCTAGTGTTGATTGACAGTGATGTACCCAGGTCAGAAAGGCCTATAGGCAAGATTGTCTCTATTCACCCAGATCGTCAAGGCATCCTGAGAGTAGTACGGGTTTTGTGCCAAGGCACTACTACCCTAAAAACATTAGAGAAGTTGGTACCTCTTGAATTAGCTGAACGAGAGTGTTCAACAGAACCAACTTCACCTACAGATTCCGATTACAACAATTTTGATCCACCGAGCACACATCCACCTAGAGCCGCTGCTCAACAATGCAAACGGAAACTACAAGCCTGTTATAGGTTTGACTAAGAGCAAATAATTTACCATCCAATTTAAGGTAGTCATAATGATACCGTGTTGTGATGTCTCATAACTAATCAGTTACAAGTAACAATGACCCAAGACATTCACCTCACTGTGGATTCTCAGTTTCCTTGAATTGCATGATTTAATCATTAATTTGATTGTGTAGGCTATAAACTATACCATTATTCCATCTAGAGAATCTATGAGTTTACAAAACTTTACTTTACAATCATTTCAACTGATTGAAATCCGTTGTGAGTATTTGCCATTTATCCTGCAACTCAATTGGCAACGGATCATCCCATCCCATATGTTTCTGCCAGCATTCCTGCATGAGGAGTTTGCCCCTTATTAAAATAGGACTAAGTAAGCCCAAAGGGTCAAATGGTTGACTGACATACGAGAGTGATTTTCTCATGGAAAGGGTTGAATTATTGGTTTGTACTGACTTGACATTCATCTCGTCGGTAACTGCGTTCCAATTCATGCCCAGAACTTTTAAATGATTAGGTACCCGATAACCAGGAAATTCTTTCTCGTTTATCTGGTTTAATGATTTGTTGTTTGAGGCTCATGATTGTAGTGGCATATTGGCTACTAGCAACTCAAGGTTAGCCTCATGGTAGATTTCTACCATTTTGGATTTGTCATTAGTGGTTCCCTGGAAATTGTCTACTTACAAGTTGTCGCTGATCTCCGTTTTATAAGGGCTATCTGACTTCTTCAAATGTGTATCCAACGTTGCTTGAAGTAGAAACGGTGAAGAAGTCGCGCCGAATAGCACAGAGGCAAACCTGTAGGTTACAACATCACTGTCAGGATCCAGTGGGTCCTTAATCCAGAGAAATTTGGTGTAATTATGATCCTCTTGTAAGCCTAATCTAAGGAAAGCTTTACTGATATCAGCAGTATAAGCGAAAATATCAGTACGGAATGGTAACAATACGTCGTGTAACCTTTGTGTCAGGCTAGGTCCTGTTTGGAGACATTCATTCAAGGACATGCTGCTTACCCTCACTTTGGCACTACAGTTGAAAACTATACGTATTGGTGTCGTCACTGAATCTTTCACTACAGCGTGATGGGGTATATAGTGACCTGTTTTTCGGTCATCATTATCAACAACTTCAATAAATTTACTGACGAGTTGTTGTTGAATTAATTGATGATACATGTTCAATTTATCTGTCTGTTTCATCAGCCGTATTAATTGAGACTTTAATTGGGAGGCTGCCATGAAACAATTAACTGGAAGTTGTGGATGATTCAACTTCCATGGCAGTCTCACCCAGTATTGTTTGACTTTATAGACAACTGTGTCCAGATATTGCTGGTAAGTCCACGTATCATCAGGGCTTGGTTTATCAGGGACAATACCTAAAGTGTCTAAATCCCACAGATGAAATACAGGTGGATCAGACTCATTATCTTCAGATATTTCTCTGAAATGTATGGGTGACTGTTCCGAGCCTAGTCATGCCACTATTGAATTGTTAGTTTGTTTGTTGGTTGATACAGATTTTTGTTGGAAAAGCACCGGTCCTGTTAGCAAATTGCCTCCAGCTGATGACAACAAATTCATTCTGAGTTGTTTGGTGCATCCTGTTATAAATCTGTATTAATAGTCAGCACCTATTAGGATACTAACGTCTGTGAGGCAGTCAGAACTTATTTTGTGATCCGCTAGCCTCATGCGGTTTCGTCTGAGATATCTCGCAGTGTGAGCTAGTCCTGTGACCTGCAGATCTGAAGGAAGCTTATTTACTACTCCTGCTTGTATTGATTTAGTGGAAGATCCAAGTCTTACTAACACCTTGACTACTTGGTATTCACGAGGTCCACTATTAGTCAAGAACCCAGACATATTTAATTTCACACGTTTGGCAGGTTTTAATTTTAACTGCTCAATTAATTGTTGTGTAATAAAAGTTTTCTATGGTCCTTGATCAAAGAGACCTCTAGTGTTAACTCTAGACTTCCTATTAACTAGTTTAGGTTGAGCTGTAGGCAGAGTAGTATTATTGCCTGACTCAGTAGCAAGTACATTGATTTCTTGGTGTACCTTGCAATATTGTACTGTGATAGAATTCATAGAATCCTCCTTAGGTGTTACAGATTGTGTTGATGTCTTTCTACATAAGGCATAATGATGCATACCTTTGTTGCATCTACTGCACAACTGTAGATGTACTACACATTTACTGGGATCATGAGAACCCATGCACTTGGTGCATCTATGTAATTCTTGTAGTCATTTAATCCTGGCATTAAAGTTAGGATAAACATTGCACTTATAGGTGACATGTTCTTGCTCACAGAACAGAGACTTTCTCTCTCTCTTGCTGAGTTTGTCTTCTTGGCAGACACATCAGCTACAGTCTCAGAGGGCGATACTGAATAAATACCTATGCTACTACTCTTCTTTCCAGTGGATGAAGCAGTCCTAGGCTTGAATTTATGAGACTTGTTCAAAGTTGATTTTAGTTTGACTGAGTTGTCATTGTCAGGTTGCTTAGGCTCAGGTTTAATATTATCATGAGTTTTTAACCTGTTGACCGTTATTCTTAGTCCCTCGAATATTTGCTCGAGAGTGAGAAACTCGGTTTTATAGTGTGAGCAGATTTCTGCTAAAATATTTAGAGGTAATTTCCACTGTAAAAGTAACTTAATTGACCATTCGGAGGCTGGTACATCTACTTTAGTAACTAAGGCCTTCACTAGAGACTCTACTTCTAGCCTGAAGCTTTGAAGTGAGTCTGGTCGGTTACTTGGTGCATTCAGATCCAGTAACTGATAATACAGGTTAGCTATACTCAACTCCTTGTTGCAATAGTTCAACTTTAGTAGTTTTATAGCATCCTCATAATTACTCTCAGTGAGAGCTAGGTTATTTATGACCTTTTTAGCCTCCCCTTTGAGAAGACTGTTCAGGTAATAGAATTTATAAACTTTGTCAAGAGAAGGTTTTTTATATATATGAACTTCAAATGAAGTCCAAAATGTGTACCAATTTTCTTCATCCAGCTCTGCAAATGTAGGTAAGTCTAAAGTAGGTAGCCGAACCTCAGGTAATTGTACACTGGATTGAGACACAGGATTATTTGTATTGAATTTATGTTGACTTACTATATTACATTGTACATTAAGTTTATCTTGAGTATCATCTTCATACTGAGAAGTTTCTGCTAGTTTGATCAATTTCATCAGGATCAGTTTCAGCTGCATTCAGTATGTCAAGATAAGACCTGATTGTAGATCTGACTTGATCAAATTTGAGATCAGCTACTCTCAATGATGTTTCTAATTGATGGTAATCAATGTGAATTGCTTTAGACAAAGTTTCAGACTTATTAATCTGGTTAAATGACCTTTAAGGCCAATATAGGTGCTTCTTAACTGTTCAGGAGTAGCCATGGTGGCTTTAAGTTTAAGTTTCATAGGACGTGAATAGGTATTGATAATGTACCTTGGGTACTTGTTCATTAGTTGACAAGTAAATTGAATATAGGCTAAATTATTCTGGCTAAATTGCACTCTTCCTCATTCGAGGTTAAATGTACTAATATGAAGTAGCTAAGAATTTTGAGCAGTACTTGAATGTCACCATTAGACTTTCTTATGGCTAGCTCTTCATTATCGCCATTAGATGTAATAGTGATCATTCAGAGGCACTCAAAATTTATATACACAAATAATGAATAGACAAAATAATTAATATGTATATACTCTAATCAGAGTTAATATAAGGTTTGTATCCCACCCTGGACAGGGTCAGCACAAGAGTAAATAATAGTACTTCAATCCCACACTGTGGCAGGGTCAGCACAATAATGAGTAATGTATGCACAACTGACTAGTTCAAGACTAGTTGAAATGATTTCTCCTAAAGAAACTACTAAATTATTTAGTCTGTATTTGAGCAAAACTCAGCACAATCACAGCCTAAATTCCTACCTAATAAAGGTTTGCATAAATTAATTTATGGTGCAATAATGTGAATATATATAGGTGTGCTGTTTTTTTTAGATTTTTATAATAGATATATATGTGCACTTGTACACACCGGTGAAAATATAATTATATACAGTTAATTTTGGCTTGCTAGCCACAACCCTTTATGATGGTTGATTGTGTTGATCAATTTGTCAACTACATGTGACCTAGACTCACCTGACAGGTGTACACCATCTCTTCAACCCGTCCTCGCAAATTCGTATAGTCAATATTGACTTATTAAATATGTGCATAGGTGATATACTAAACATAATAGTTTACCTTGAAAAGCTTCATAGAAAACACCGACCTTACCTAACCTTGTTAGTATGTTAAGATAAGCATCTTATTGCTTCATAATTACAATTATTACTTAACCTATACCTATAATAGGTTAAGTAACAATTGTAATTACGAAGCTATAAGATGCTTATCTTAACATACTAACAAGGTTAGGTAAGGTCGGTGTTTTCTGTGAAGCTTTTCAAGGTAAACTATTATGTTTAGTATGTCACCTATGCACATATTTAATAAGTCAATATTGACTATACGAATTTGCGAGGACGAGTTGATCTCTTGCCAGGTTTTGTCTGTATGGTCTGGCTGTAAATTGTAAGTTATGAGGTGTTGCTCCTGGTGACCTGAAGATTCTTACCTCAGTGTGAGGTATAGGTCTGAGTGTTGTGGGTAACTGACTGTGTCCCACTAGTGCTACCTTATACATGAAATATAGACAGCAAATAAATTGGTGTGAGTTAGGCAAACTTGTGTGGTATACTGCCAGTAGCCACAGATAATAAAATGTGGTTAGGTTAGATTACTACACACGGTAATTAGTTATGATTAATTAGGATAGCTTGGTTCTGCTATCTATCCGGTTCAAAGAGATCATAATTTTGTGGGCTCTGAGAACCGAAATAGATTTTAATATTAATTGTAATGCATCCGGTTCAAAGGACCATAATTTTGTGTTGGGAAGAAAGCTTACTCTCTATTTATTTATTGATGTTTAATTAATTAATTGATTTAAATTAATCGAAGGACCACCCTATTTTTACTGAAAAAGGAAACAGATTAATGAACAATAAACAAGGACTGAATACCAGTGCCTGTGGATAATATAACTATTAAGAGTTATTCCTTAAATCTTAATGGACTGTAAATTAAATTAATGTTCGAAAATAAACTTTCCGTTCTTCACAAAATGGTGGGTTAATACCAGAAGTAAAATACTCTCAGTACGCTTCATCGAGGCTGGTTCTTCCTTGAATAAAATTAATAACTCTTACTAAGGTATAAACAAATAAACATTAAATAAAATGGTTAGTAGCAAGAATATTATATGATGGTTAAACAAGAAATCATTCTCATTTAAAGTTCATGAGGCTATCAAATTGTACTAGATTTCCTAAATCATGAAAATTTATATTCTTAAATGACTACTAGTTCTGTACTGTCACGTAATGAAATAAACTAAATTTAACAAATTCAGCTGCTTTGCTGTGATAGTGAACGGAGATGCAGAGTGGTGATGGCGTTGTCTGGTACTTGCTGTAACACGTGTGCCCCGAGCGTGGCGTGGGGAAAGAGGAGATCACGGCCGCTTCAACACAGGCTGAAATTCCAACTAAATGTACAAATTGTCTATACCAGATAAATTGTGTCATCACTATTCATTAGGAGGGACAGAGCAAATTCCTTATGGACGTACATGTTGTTTGGGGAGGTCATGTGGTGTAATGTTGGACAGTGTTATAATATTAAAGGAGCTCAGTTAAAAATATGAGAACACTTAACCTGCTGGTTGTCCACCGATGCAATCCTTGGATCGCTTCTAGGCCAATTAATAGCAAGGACTTGGCATAGAATTGTTGGTAACTCGCCTCTCCCCGGAGGCTTGTGTCGCAATTCTGGTGGCGTCTCTAGCAATGGCGTTGCTATGAATGGCCTCGCTACGCCTCCATCTCCCTCAACTCTCTCTCATGCATTCACAATCGAATTTAGTAAGGACAGAAATTCTTTTCGTGTAGTTACTTTACATAATGCATTAATGAGAACAGGGTTGCAATGGTAGGGAATTAAATATTATCTATATTCTCGTTAAATGGTATTAATCGAGAAATGGAGAGAATTTCTTTTTCCTCCATAGCGTTTGGATATAACAGATAAAACTGTTATATAGTGACAATTTTAAGTAATAACTCGTGATTATTGAATCACTAGTCATAATATTATCAGAGATTAATTCTTATAAAGAGTACTGATAAAAGTTGAGAATATTATTCAATTCTCTAACATGTTGGTAATAATTATGTCCTGCTGGACATTATCTGATGCAATATGCCTCTCGATGTCGTGAGAATTTTAGTAAATGACGCGCAGATAGAGAATTATTAATTTATGTTAGCACTACAGTTAGTAGAGTTAATAGTTACTGTACTTAGTATACAATAGTGAGGTATTATGATACAATAGGAATATATCAGTGTTGGAAATTTCCAACGATTAGAAAGCTTATGATCGGTGCCCACATTGGGTCTTGTTGTTGTGCCATTTCTACATCTTGCAAGTCTAACCCTTAAACTGTGCAATGCGCCTGCAGGCTCACGTCTGGTTTGCGCAACGCGCCTCCGGGTATTTGTATTTTTCACTTTCCATTCAAAACTCCCACGGCTACATGGGGTTCACATCAGCTTCCTCAGGGCTCTTGTAAACAGACGCCATCTTTAAAAAAATCGTGGTCCACATTCCCGGGTGTGGGAGCCTCAGTAGTGAGTGAGCAACCAAGGCTGGCGCTCGCAGCATAAGCGCACAGCACTGCTGTTCAGCGTGTGACCACAGCATCGCCTAATAATGCCAAAATATATATATATAACTTGTATTATTTAGCTATGATAGTGTTATAGAAGAGCCTGAGTGTGATAATGACTGGGTACAATGTTCAAATATCAGTGATTCATGATGTTTACAGCGCTAGCCACAGCACCACAGCATTATTTCGTCCATCTAGGAATCTTCAAATGATTTCTTAGGCTCCTTTTCAAAATAAACGAGTGGTCAATTATTAATTTACAGGAATTAGTGACCAGGATTGTGGTTATAATTAGCGATGTGCGCAGTATTGTGGAGGGAGGAATTTTGGCGAGGGAGGGCGAGAATTGAGGTAGCCTCATTGTGTGTGTGTGTGGCAGCCACTCTTGTTTTGCTCACCATACTAGCTTAGTGGTTCGCTATGGGCAAAACATATGTAAATGGGTATATATAGTGTGTGTATATAGTGTAAGAACAGCAAAAGAAGAATGTTGAGAGGAGCTGTTTTGGTGAGGGAGGTGACGTAATCGTAGCGTCGTCTGCTGTGTGATTTTTCATGCAGTGTATGGTTGCCACTGTACTGTTTGGACACAATACCGGCATACTTGCATAGTTCTGGTAAATAAAACATGTAGATAGGTATATAGAACATGTGTAATAAGAACTATAACAGTATGGTGGGAGGAGCAATGTTGGCGAGTAAGAAGTTGGAGTGAGGGAGACTGGCTGCGTGTGGCTGCTCTCACTCGAGGTGTTCTGAATGTGTTCATAAGAACATAAGAACAAAGGCAACTGCAGAAGGCCTATTGGCCCATACGAGGCAGCTCCTATTTATAACTACCCAATCCCTCTCATATACATGTCCAACCCAAGCTTGAAACAATCGAGGGACCCCACCTCCACAATGTTACGCGGCAATTGGTTCCACAAATCAACAACCCTGTTACTGAACCAGTATTTACCCAAGTCTTTCCTAAATCTAAACTTATCTAATTTATACCCATTGTTTCGTGTTCTGTATTGTGTTGATACTTATAATACCCTATTAATATCCCTTTGTTATGTCCATTCATCCACTTGTAAACCTCTATCATGTCACCCCTAACTCTTCGCCTTTCCAGTGAATGCAACTTAATTAAGCTTAGTTAATCTTTCTTCATATGAAAGATTTCTAATTTGGGGAATTAACTTAGTCATCCTACGCTGGACACGTTCAAGTGAATTTATATTCATTCTATAATATGCCGACCAAAACTGAACTGCATAATCTAAATGGGGCCTAACTAGAGTAAGATATAGCTTGAGAACCACACCAGGTGTCTTGTTATTAACGCTGCGATAAATCCGAGTGTCCGATTTGCCTTATTACGAACATTCATGCATTGATCCTTTTGTTTTAAATTCTTACTAATCATAACTCCCAGATCCCTTTCACAATCCGACTTCGCAATCTCAACACCATCTAGCTCGTATCTTGTAACTCTATCATCGTTACCTAGCCTCAGAACTTTACATTTATCAGCATTAAACTGCATCTGTCAATCCTTTGACCATTTCAAAACCCTATCTAGATCAACTTGAAGTGATAGTGAGTCCTCCTCCGAATTAATTTCCCTACCGATTTTCGTATCATCAGCAAATTTGCAAATGTTGCTACTCAAACCTGAATCTAAATCATTTATATATATTATAAACAACAGAGGTCCCAAGACAGAGCCTTGAGGCACTCCAATTACAACATTTTCCCACTTTGACTTGACTCCATTTATACTAACTCTCTGTTTCCTTTGGTATAGCCATGCCCTAATCCAGCTTAATATAGCACCCCCAATACCATGAGCCTCTATCTTTTTAATCAGTCTTTCATGTGGCACTGTATCAAAAGCTTTGCTAAAGTCAAGGTACACAACATCACAATCCTTACCACTATCAACTACCTCAACTATGCTAGAATAAAACGATAACAAATTTGTTAAACATGAATGGCCATTTATAAAACAATGTTGCGACTCAATTATTAATTTATGTTTTTCAAGATGAAGACGAATTTTATTTGCTATTATAGATTCGAGTAACTTTACCACAATAGACGTTAGGCTAATTGGTCGATAGTTAGACGCAAGTGATCTATCTCCTTTCTTAAAAACTGGTATCACATTAGCAACTTTCCAAAATTCTGGCACTCTGCCTGACTACTGATTTATTAAATATGATTGACAGTGGGTCACAAAGCTCCTCTTTGCATTCTTTCAGCACCCTGGCAAACACTTCATCCGGCCCTGGGGATTTGTTTGGTTTGAGTTTTACTATTTGTTTAAGAACATCTTCCCTGGTAACTGCCAAACTCGTCAACCTGTCCTCGTCCCCACCCACATAGACTTGTTCGGCTGAAGGCATATTGTTAAGTTCCTCTTTAGTAAATACAGATACAAAATATTTGTTAAAAATACTACGCATCTCTTCATCACTATCTGTTATTTGACCTGTCTCGGTTTTTAATGGACCTATCCTTTCCCTAGTCTTAGTTCGATATAACTGAAAAAAACTTTAGGATTTATCTTTGCTTGCCCTGCTATACGAACTTCATAGTTTCTTTTTGCTTTCCTTATCTCTTTTTTAACATTTCTAACCAGTTGTACGAATTCCTGTTCTAAAGTGACCTCCCCATTTTTAATCCTTTTGTACCAGGCTCTCTTTTTACCTATAGGTTCTTCAAATTCTTTGTTATCCACTTTGGGTCATTAGTAATTGATCTATTCAATTTGTGTGGTATACTACGTTCCTGTGCTTTGTTTAGAATATTCTTAAATAAGTTATATATTGAATCCACATCAAAATCCCCATTTACATCACCTATCGCTGGGTTCATGTCTCGCTCCAAGACCGGCCCACACCCCATACCCAAGACTTTCCAATCAATTTGACCCAAAAAATTTCTTAGGCTCTTAAAATCAGCTTTTCGAAAATCTGGCACTTTAACAGAATTTTCTCCTACAGGTCTATTCCATTCTGTGCTAAATCTGATTTCTTTGTGATCACTGTTCCCTAGCTCACTCCCTATTTCGATGTCATTAATTTGTGTTTCCCTGTTAGTTAACACTAAATCTAAAATATTATTTTCCCGTGTTGGTTCCTTAATGTGTTGCGTAAGAAAGCAATCGTCAATTAATTCTAGAAAATCTTCTGCTTCACTATCCCCTGTTTTGTTCAACCAGTTTATTCCACTAAAATTAAAGTCACCCATGACATAAATACTGTTAGATCTAGATGCCCTAGATATTTCATCCCATAGATGCTTTGCTTCCATTCTGTCTAAATTTGGTGGCCTATATATAACTCCTATTATAATATTATTTGCTTTTTCGTTTAATTCTATCCAAATTGTTTCTGTGTGTGGCTCAGTTTTGATTCATGGCCAAATGCTCCTATTGGCCCATACGAGGCAGCTCCAATTGTCCCATACGAGGCAGCTGCTATTGGCATATACGAGGCAGCTGCTATTGGCCAATACGAGACAGCTGCTATTGACCCATATGAGGCAGCTGCTATTGGCCCATATGAGGCAGCTGCTATTGGCCCATATGAGGCAGCTGCTACTGGCCCATACAAGGCAGCTGCTATTGGCCCATACGAGGCAGCTCCTATTGGCCCATACGAGGCAGCTCCTATTGGCCCATACGAGGCAGCTCCTATTGGCCCATACGAGGCAGCTCTTATTGGCCCATACGAGGCAGCTGCTATTGGCCCCTACGAGGCAGCTGCTATTGGCCCATACGAGGCAGCTGCTATTGGCCCATACGAGGCAGCTGCTATTGGCACATACGAGGCAGCTGCTATTGGCCCATACGAAGCAGCTGCTATTGGCCTATACGAGGCAGCTCCTATTGGCCCATACGAGGCAGCTGCTATTGGCCCATACGAAGCAGCTGCTACGCGATGTTCTGAATGTGTTGATGGTAAATGTATATAGTGTGTGACAGTGTATAGTGTGTACATATGTTGTAAATATACATAAATGAACATGAAACATTGGTGTGAATAACTGTATGATGGGAGGGGCAAAGTTGGCGAATACAATGTTGGAGAAGTGAGGGAGGGCTGGCTGGGTGTGGCAGCTCTCACTCGTGGTGTTGATGGTGAATGTATATAGTGTGTGACAGTGTATAGTGTGTAAATAGATTGTATATATACATAAATTAGCATGATACATAGTAAATGTGTGCTGCATATGTGTACACAAGTGTCATGCACGTAACACAGTGTCTTCGGACAGTACGGATGTTTTACTGCTATAATATAGTGTATGTGTTCACTATACATAGGATTAGCACGTAAAAACAAATAAAATGTATTTGGAACTGTGCGAAAAAATGAATGAAAATATATTCGCGGCAACTCGCGCGCCCCGCCCCGGGCGCCCTACTGGCCCGGGAGCGTACGTCACGGGTGAACAGGGAATGATGACGTCACGCCCCAACTTACGGACCCCATAGCAGCCAAAGTAAGTACAATATCGATTTTTTTTCTACATACCCATACTAAGGGAAGGGTTTCTGACACTTTAAAAAGAAAAAATAATTTTTTTTCAGAGAATTTATTTCCTGCGCACTGCGGGGGTGTCATATTTGGAGGCAACGCAGTCAAGGGGCTAATGAAGGGTATTCAACATGAATGGAAGCGACGTAGTGGGAGAGGGCATCGGCAACTACATTATGTCTACCAGGTAAGTATCCAAACGTGGGTAGGAACTCTAGTATTGTTAGCGACCAATGGGCAAACTTGCCTATTGAGTTCTTTCTTCCAACAAGGGAATAATGGCTAGGTGGTCCGTCAGTATAGGACAGGGTAGTTGTAGATGATGTGTCTGAAATGTTTGAGAGCCCACACTACAGCTAAAGCATCACGTTCTGTTGTCAAGTAAATCTTTTCTGTCTTGGAGAGGATTCAGTTTGCATATGCAATTGCATGTTCTTTTCTGTCGTTAGTTTGTGATAGTACGGCTACTAACCCAATATTACTGGCGTCGGTGACCAAGATAAATGGTTTGGAGAAGTCTGGGAACTTGAGAATGGGAGCAGATATCAAAGCCTCTAAGTTTTAAACGCTTTCTCCTGATCTGCTGTACAAACGAACGGGACGTCTTTCTTAAGAAGGTGAATGAGAGAAGACGCAATCCCTGAGTAGCCAGCGATGAAATGGCCGTAGAATTCTGCTAGGCCTATGGACTTTTGTACATCTTCAACTGTATGAGGGGCAGGATAGTTCTTCCGTGTCTATATTTGAGTCAAGAGTGGTGATGTCTTGTGGGATGAGATTATGGCCTAGAAACTTTATTTCTTTCATAAAGACACATTTGCTAAGTTTGATTTTCATATTATTTTTAGATAGTTTCTGTTGGACACGTTCTAAACTTTGAAGTTGGGTTGGTACATCCTTGGACATGATTATGAGGTCATCGAGGTAAACCACGAAAGTATTACCTATCATTCGTCAGAACATGTTTGTCATAAGTCTAGAGAAGATAATAGGGCTGCTGCATAAGCCAAAGTCATGCGTGTGTACTGGTAATGACCGGTATGGACTGAAAACGCTGTCAGTTCTCGGCTTTCTGAGTCAAGTGGTATTTGCCAAAATCCTTGTAATAGATCAAGTGTAGAGAAAACCATATTCTGTCCAATGTTCTGCAATAAATCATTGAGCACGGGAAGTGGAAATCTATCAGGTATCGTCACTTGGCTAAGTTTTCTGAAATCAACGACGGGGCGCCAAGAGCCATTCTTCTTGGGTACTAAGATCAATGGACCATTCCATGGAGAGGTACTTTCTTCAATAACACCTCCATTTATCATCTCGTTAATAAATCGGTCTGCAACAGCTCGTTGAGAATGAGACAATCTGTATGCAAGTACATAAATTGGTCGAGTACCTGGTTCAAGAGGAATTTTGTGAGTGATGAGGTGTGTCAGTTCAAGTTGTTCTCCTGTCAGAGGAACAACAATTCGATGTTTGTTGAGGATGGTCAGTAACTGAGCTTGGGCGTCTGGGAAGTCAGTGGGACAAAGACGTTCAATTGAGACCGCTAACTTATTTTGATTTGTCGAATGAGAGAATGCATGTCCATTTGTTCAGTAGAGGCCTCATCCACTACTCCCACCGGTAACGAATAATGGGTTAAGTCTACAACGTGTGTGCCTGATGTGAAGTGAATGTTGGCCTTCGTGACACTGGCAACATAAACAGCAATAGTGTCGTTCTGTATCTGATGAAAGAACAGCTCTCTGTAAGTACCATTTATTTTACATTGTCACTGTTTGCTATTATGTGATCTAGGTCAGGTACTCCAGGAATTTTGACAATAACCTTTGTTAGTGGGTGAGAATGTAGTATTGTGTCTTGGTGTAAGTTGCCTCTGACTTGATTGATGTTGATTCTAGGCAAGTAAGGTAATGAACAATTGATGGGGGGGGGCCTGCAAAGATTTATTGACGTCACCAACCTGTGAGACTGTGTGATTGCGTGATGGACTGGTGTCAGTAGGTGACTGAGTGGCAACTTTGTTTGGGTGTGATTTGTAAAGTGTATCCTGGTCACTCCTGTCTTTTATGTAACTGATATAGTCTCTTTGGTTGGTGACTCGTGTCCCATTGCGAACATACCACAAAGAGGTACTACTGTGTCACCAGTTCTTGTTTCCCAACGGTAAGCATCGATAGCAATTCGGTAGTCTCACATAGTGTTCAGTCCTAGTAAGATGTCTCCTGGAAATGAATATTATCTACTAGGAAACACGTCATGGTGAGTGATCTGTCATCAACTGTCAACTCTATGTCAGCTTCACCCAACACTGCCGTCATTCCTCCAGAAACTCCACTAAGATTGGGGACAGATAGTGGGTGTAGGATAAGTTTGTCATGTATGTCATGCAAAGTGGTTTGTTTGATGATTTGACGTAGCTCCTGAGTCTAGGAAAATTTTAACTTGTCGACCTTCAGGGTGGCTGAAATCAGAGGTCTTTCTGTTTCTTTGTTAGGCATGTTATTATGAAACTAGTGTGGTCAAAGTGGTGTCTGGAGCACATGACTGTGTATACTGTCAGCGTCTAGGTGGTGTATGGTATCCTCCACTGCTAATACATTAAATCTGTTAAGGGTATTCACTGAGTATGCAGGGAGGTCGTCTCGTTTCCCTACATCATACTGTTTACGATTTCTGCTATGCCTTCCCCAATTGTGAGTCATAGGTCTGCTCTGGGTGTCCATAGGTCTGGTCTGTGTTATCATGAAGGCCATAGCACTGTTTGCCATCCGCGAGTCACAGTGCCGTCTGTGTTGTGGTTTTGAGTTGTCGCGAACCTAACAAGGACAGTAGGTCGGGTTGCAGGAGCACGTGTAGGGCGCAGTCGGAGCTGGTTACGGGTTGTGTTACATGTGGTTAGTAATGGGCAAGAGGAGCAGGGCTATAGTGGTTAGCTTGGTTAGGAGGAGCAGAGCTATAGCGGTTAGTTTGGTTAGGAGGAGCAGGACTATACCGGTAGCTTGGTTGGGCGATGCAGGACTATAGTGGTTAGCTAGGTTAGTACTGCTGTGAGCTCGATAGTCAGCAGTGTCATGGCCGGCAGCTGGTAGTAGGTGCAGAATGGTGCACGTGCAGCTTGGCATCCTGACGTGTCATTGTTAGATCTACGGTGAAAGGTGCATTATGGATTGTTGCGATAGTTAATATGGCCTGCATTGTTATGTATGGCATGTGGTTCGTAATGAGTGTTGTTTGATGAGCATTCTACCTTATGGTGGTCTGGTTTGTTACAGTTAAAGCATTCTGATGTTCGCGGGCATGGAGGATACTGAGAAGGGTTAGTCCTGGAGTATGATCTGGGGCCATATGAGGGTGGAGGAGACTTAGCGAAGGCTGAACGTTACTAGGGAATAAACACGTGACAACGTTCATAGGGTTATGGGGGTCTTTTGCGTTATAAACGGCAGAGTGCTGGGCAGAGTCCCGGTTCTTTAGCCTCTCACTGGAATAACAAAGGGTACTTAACTAGAGCTGAAGGCCGCTGGTGATACATCCATTCAACGAGGTGTTATGGTGCCCTCTCTATATCTTCCCTTATCCGCAAGAAGAGTCATATCTCTGCATCCTGCATGTTGCTTGAAATGCAGGGATTCGTTTGATGTAGGTGAACGATTAGCAAGAATACTTATCTGGGGAGAAAATGCCAAGACTAAAATGTCCTTTCAACAGGGCTTACGCCTTTAGGTGTACAAGATGGCGACGGATAAATCAGACTCCCGCCAAGATGTAAGGCGCCAGCCACTTGGCAATTGGCTAGCCCAGGTCACGTGCTGTTATTGACCAAAGGGGAGCTAGTCCCCGGGCCGGCCGCGGCGCCGAGGGCTAGTGAGCGCCAGGAGCTCAGAGTTACACGGCCCTTCATAGAGCGCAAACGTGTGCCAAGTGATCTCTCGAAATTGGAGGTCTAGGAGTCTCGCCCAGTGGATTTATGCAGCCTGGCGTATGCCGTAGCTATTACAGAAAATTAGTGTACTTTCGGTGTGTACGAGGAAGCCAAGTTTCGACGGTGTGAGGGCGCCACGAATTCGTTGCTGATTCGTGGCGCCATGATTTCGTGTTGAACGGAGGAGGGATGGTGATGCGGTGTGAGCAGTGTGAGGAAGTGCGCTGGCGGGTCCCAACGCGATGCAGAGCTGCAGTGATCAGGTCATGTCCACTGCTGATTGGAAGGAAGACATTGCGACTGGATCTTGAGGATTAGTCTCAGTGAAGGCGCGAGTGAGGGAAGATGAAGAGTGTAGGAACTACTTTCAGAACCAGTAGGAGGAACTGCATTCTGGAAAGTGAGCACGGTAAAGATCTACGTGTTTCTACACATTGCCTGAGGGCCTGATGTTCAGTCCTGAATGCTAAGGAACGCCCAGGGGACCGAGAACCACATTCGAACCACCGGAGGCAAGGTGTGTTGTGTGTCCGGGAATGTTAAGGTAGATAATTAATTCCCTCCCATTGTCCTTTATAACTATGTGAGTTAAACCATATATTATATATATATATATATATATATATATATATATATATATATATATATATATATATATATATATATATATATATATATGTCGTACCTAGTAGCCAGAACGCACTTCTCAGCCTACTATGCAAGGCCCGATTTGCCTAATAAGCTAAGTTTTCATGAATTAATATATTTTCTCAAATTTTTTTCTTATGAAATGATAAAGCTACCCATTTCATTATGTATGAGGTCATTTTTTTTTATTGGAGTTAAAATTAACGTAGATATATGACCGAACCTAACCAACCCTACCTAACCTAACCTAACCTATCTTTATAGGTTAGGTTAGGTTAGGTAGCCGAAAAAATTAGGTTAGGTTAGGTTAGGTAGTCGAAAAACAATTAATTCATGAAAACTTGGCTTATTAGGCAAATCGGGCCTTGCATAGTAGGCTGAGAAGTGCGTTCTGGCTACTAGGTACGACATATATATATATATATATATATATATATATATATATATATATATATATATATATATATATATATATATCCACAATTACATGGCATACAACTTTGATACAGAATTAATATAGACATGGAAATGTATGTCACACATTGACAATACATAAAATAAGAATAATATATGGTAACATGAGATTATATCAAAACACAATATTCGCGATACGAGGCTATCAACCAAGATAACACTGTATAGTTTTAGCACACTCATACACCAATCTCAGTATAATCATACTTGTGTTTGCGTGGTCATAACAGCATTGAATGCCAGTTTCCATGGAGTATTCACAACCGAGCCTGAGCCGCTCCCATTGTTAGAAGAGATTACCCTAGATGAAAGACTATCAGATATAGAGGTGACAGCAGAGGAGGTAATGAAACAGTTGACAACGCTGGATGCAACTAAAGCAGTTGGAACAGACAAAGTATCATCATGGATAATAAAAGAGGCAGCGCAGGCCCTCAGCGTGCCTCTGGCAAGGATCTTTAATTCCCTCGACATAAGGTCACTTATGTCACTTATGCCATATTGCTGGAAGAGGGCAAATGTACCAATTTTCAAGAAAGATGATAGGGAGGAGGCACTAAACTATTGACCTGTATCACTTGACAAGTATTCCCTGTAAAATACTTGAAAGAATAATTAGGCTAAGACTGGTTGCACACCTAGAGAACATTAGGTTTGTTAACAAACATCAGCATGGGTTCTGGACAGGGAAATCTTCATGTCTAACAAGCCTTTGGGAATTCTATGATAAAATAACGAGGATAAGGCAGGACAGAGATGGTTGGGCAGACTGCATATTTCTGGACTGCCAAAAAGCCTTGAATACAGTACCGCACATAAGACTGCTATTCAAACCTGAGAGGCAGGCAGGAGTAAGCGGAAAGGCCCTAGCATGGGTAAGGAGCTACCTAATAGGAAGGAGCCAGAGAGTTACGGTAAGGGGCAAGAAGTCGGACTGGTGATCAGTAACGAGTGGAATACCTCAAGGATCGGTGTTGGGACCAATTCTATTTCTTATATACGTTAATGACATGTTTACAGGAGTAGAAACCTACATGTCGATGTTCATAGATGACGCAAAGTTAATGAGAAGAGTTGTGACAGATGAGGATTATAGGATCCTCTAAGAGGACTTGAACAAGTTGCAGAGATGATCAGAGAAACGGCTACTGGAGTTCAACACGAGTAAATGTAAAGTTATGGAAAATGGGATTAGGTGATTAGGAGAGCAAAGGGACAATGAAGGGGAACTGCCTACCTGTGACAGCTCGAGAAAGAGACCAGGACATGGACGTATCACCTAATCTAACTCCTGAGGCACATATAAATAGGATATCGACAGCAGCGCACTCTACACGGGCAAAAGTTAGAACATCATTCAGAAACCTAAGTAAGGAGGCTTTTATGGCGCTTTACACTACCTACGTGAGGCCAGTCTTAGAGTATGCCGCCCCATCAAGGAGTCCCCACCTAAAGAAACACATAAGGAAACTGGAAAAGATTCAGAAGTTCGCAACAAGACTCGTCCCAGCGTTACGAAGGATGGGGTGTGAAGAGCGCCTGAAGAAACTGAGCCTTACGACACTAGAAAAAAATGGGAGAGGGGGATATAATAGGAACGTATAAAATACTCTGGGGGATTGACAGAGAGGAAATAAATGAAATGTTCACACGGAATAGAAACGGAACGAGGGGACACAGGAGAAAGCTGTAAACTCCGATGAGTCACAGAAATGTTAGGAAGTTTTCTTTTAGCGTGAGAGTAGTTAAAAAATGGAATGCACTTAAAAGGAGCAGGTTGTGGAAGCGAACTCTATTCATAATTTTAAAACTAGCTATGATATGGAAATAGGACCGGAGTCATTGCCGTAAACAACCGATGGCTTGAAAAGGCGGGATCCAAGAGTCAGTACTCGATTCTGCAGGGACATACAGGTGAATACAAATAGGTGAGTAAACACTATAAAAAACTGTCGCCCATCACCACAACGTCTCGGGGGACTCACTGCCGGCGCCATAGTTAGCTGGCCGCACACGGATTTGTTCCCGGAAAAACTCATGATTCTGAGCACCCATCAGCTCAATTCAACGCGGTCTTGTGAGGAAGAATACATCAGTACTCCATGACCCAGACAATATCTTGTTTTGAAGGAAACAATTCCGATTTCGTCTTCAATTGATGGAGAAGCAACGTTGTTGATTACCTGCTGTCCAGCTGACTGGTATTCTGGGCAACCCAGTACGCAGGAGACCCAAACTCTCGTACTGCACTTTTTTTTTTGAGGACCTTATCACTTAGAGTCCTACCTTGAAGGGTGAGGCAATATCCCACGGGCATTGCCACAAGGGAGCACCTTAAAAGGTGTACTGAGCCTGACAGGGAAAGGTAGACCAAACAGCTCATTTAGGTGTTAGGTATCCCTGATTCCACCTGGGGGAATCATTCTACGACCTCCGTTGGAGGGGAATGAATTTTTCCAGGCCTAGTAGTGTCTCAGGCATTAGGTAAGGCAGTGATTCGGTCCTCAAAACGTGAAGAGAGTCATGGAGAAGGCTAAGAGTAAGAGGAAATGGAGGCAACTTTCAGACGAGGAGGGACGGTGGTCCGATGTGCAACAGGCACCGAAGAAAACTGCTATCGAGGCTTCACCACTTGCTTCTACCAGCAAGACAGCAGACTAATGAACCTAGAGAGGACAGCATCAGTCTCACACCAACCAGTGTAAGACAATGCTTCTCTGTCCACAACACAGCCACAGGACGACAGTATGAGACAGGAGAGGACAGCACCAGTCACACACCAGCCAGTGTCAGACAATGTACCTCTCTCCACAGCCCAGCCACAGGACAACAGTATGAGACAGGAGAGGACACCACCAGTCTCACACCAGATATCACCAGACTCTGCACAGCTTCTAAAATTTAAGATAATGCAGACAGACCACTTTCCTACAGCATATGGAGTAGTAACGACAATGGAAAAAGAACAACCAGAGCTCAAACTTTCCATTACAGTCAACCTGAAAGGAGAAATAATAATGACACCACAAGACCAACAGATTGCAAATTAATTGGAAAAAGTAAGAGTCCTGCAAGGGAAACCTGTATGCTTGGAAAGGCTGGACCCTTCAGAAAGACGCACATGAGTCGTGCTTTTGGGATACCCAATCGACTTTCCCCTGGATCCAGTACTAGAACACAAGCAAATCCTGAATGCGGAACGATGCCGCACAAAAGTAGGCAAGGCAGCGACACGTCAGGTTCTAGTGACCGTCATGGGACATGTGCCAGAAACATACAGTCTTGGAAATTGGGGAACATACCAACAGAGACCATACGTCCCGGAAACCCTGCGCTGCTTCAGGTGTCTGTATAGACACCTGAACCAGAGACTGTATAGACAAGCACAAGGCAAACCAGACTACAACAGCCAAATGTCCAAATTGTGGAGGCAAACATCAAGCGTGGAGCACAACCTGCTCTGCACGCAAAGAAAAAGTGCAGACAGCTCAGGCCAGGATAAACACACAGACCAGCACTACATACACCAACACCAACGTCTGGAACACTCGTGCACAGCCACAACACACACCCACTCTCACAGAGCAAAATTACCCGAATCTATTAATTCCAAACCAGAAAATACACAAAAGTGCTGCTGAAATACAGCAAATGCAAAAGAGCAAAAAACAATTACTTTCGGAATCAACACAACAGTTATACAGTTTTACCACCGAGGTCCAGCTGAAAAATAACGTGAAGATCATGGCAGAGACCATTATCAATTGTCTACAGATGACGCAGAACGCCTCACAGCAACAGACTCAAGAAATCACTTGTGTGATAATGGACAAGATCGTGCAGCAGACCACAGTTACACAAGAAATAGACAGTCTGAGACAAGATGGGGCACAAGAGGACAAACAACGCAACATGGACATACAGACTACCAACAACAGTCGGGTAGTCAAGACACCAGAACATCAACATTTACAAAAGCAACTGCAAGAAGCAGTGACCACCCAAGATCGACAGAATCTTACAACACAAGAGACAGACAACAACAGCCAATGCAGTCTGATATGCAACAACGCCAACAAAGATGCATTGAACAGCAGAGATGCACAGGTTCCAATAACACAAGAAACAGCCACGAGCAATCAATGCAGTCCGACATGCAGCAATACCAACAACAAAGCGATGGACTACAGTTATGCATAGATTCCAACAATGCCTGGGATGACCACGAGCAATCAATGCAGTCCGATTTGCAGCGACACGACTTGCGAGGTGGAGAATATAGAGGTCGATTCCGAAGAGGAGTTCTACTAGAACAGGCAACACCAACCGTAACCGTCGTCTGGCCATTACGAATACTGCAGTGGAACATACAAGGTCTTGGAAATAAAAACCACACACTTCGGGAGGCTGCAATCAGCACGAGAGCAGATATAATCGTTTTGTAAGAAACTCTTTTCCCAGCCACGAAATCCTTCAGATTAGCTGGATATCAGCACTATGTTATACCGTATGAGCAGGGGAGACAAAGAGGGTTAATGACCCTAGTCAGGAACACCATACCCAGCAAGAAAATAGACCCAGTTTCATGTGGGGATGGAGTAGAGGTATTAGCAGTAACAGTGAATATGGCTAATATTGAGCTCCTCATATACAACGTTTACAAGCCCCCTAGACGTAAACTAGAAGCAGAGGCGGCGCTTGCCTTGGCCACGCAGGAAAATGTAATTATTGCTGGGGATTTTAATGCTCATCATCGAGAGTTAGGTGCGACTGGGCCAGCCAATGCTGATGGGCGCCATTTAGCTGCAGCTCTGCGAGATGTACCTGAAATTACACTTCTCAACACTGGGGAACCCACTCACATTCTAGGAGGGTCCCTTGATCTTACATTAATCTCAACAGCACTCAAGCATCGGGCGAAGTGGGAAGTAGACCCGGTGATCACCAGTGACCACTATGCTACTGTCACAACACTAAACATAGAACGACCTCCTACACCACCTGCACAACCTAGGTGGAATTTAAGAAAGGCCAATTGTAATATATACCAAGAAGAACTTGAAAAATGGTATGCAACATACACGCCACCTGAGGATTTGAACATACACGAGACCAATCTGCAGGAAGCCATTGCAGCTGCTGCAAACAAAGCTATTCCAATCATTAACTCAGGAAACACAAATTGAAAGAACTATTGGTTCTATAGTAGTGAAGTTAAAGAACAGAACCACAGAGTCAACATCTTCAGAAAACTTCTAAAGAGAAACCCCACACCAGAAGGAAGAACTCTTCTAAGAGCGGTGGTATCTGAAGCAAGACGAGTTTCTAGAGAAGTAAAGGAGGCAAGATGGTTTGAGTGGTGTCAAACTCTAAATGAACATAGTAGTCTTGGCAAGATATGGGGTCAGATTAAAACTATATCAGGTCGACCAGCGCGACCACAGGCATGTATTCAACCATTGCAGGAGGCTGAGAGACTTGCTCTGCAATTTGCAGAAAGAACAGCTTCATATCAGCTTCCTGCAATGGTCCGCAGGCAGCAAGAACAATTAAAACAAGAGAGGTTGACAGTCATTCATGCGTGTATAGCTATAAATGACGAATGTGACTGTCCCTTCACCAAACAAGAACTAATCAGAGCCCAAAAGGTGGCAAGGACACTGCACCAGGTGCTGATAACATTACATACTCAATGATCGCACATGCAGGTCCTGCTGGAAAACAAGGAACAAGGAATAGAGCCCTGTTGCTTATGCACCGTTAATCGCCTGGAAAGAGATGTTGTTGTCTTGCCTATATACTGAGTTCTTTGAGGCTTACAGTCCCCAAGTGGGCATTTGAAGGCATAGACGACATTGGTTTCGTCAATTGTATCTTCTGAAAATCAGAAGATACAATTGACGATTTACTATAAAACCAAGAAAACTGCCAACCTACTCATGAGAAACTCTCCAGACACAAAGCAGAACGCTTTGAAAGAGACCAATGTCGTCTATGCCTTCAAATGCCCACTTGGGGACTGTAAGCCTCAAAGAACTCCGTATATAGGCAAGACAACAACATTTCTTTCCAGGCGATTAACGATGCATAAGCAACAGGGCTCTATCAAGGAACATATAATCTCTTCCCACAACCAGACCATCACCAGAGAAGTCTTAACAAAAAACATGGAAATCATCGATAGATACAGCGATAGCAGGCGGCTTGATATCTGCGAGGCACTACACATTAAGAAGTCAACACCAGCAA
Organism: Procambarus virginalis; assembly: GCA_020271785.1. Classification (NCBI taxonomy): domain Eukaryota; kingdom Metazoa; phylum Arthropoda; class Malacostraca; order Decapoda; family Cambaridae; genus Procambarus; species Procambarus virginalis. The sequence goes on along the minus strand of WNGS01000858.1, from coordinate 37,305 downwards.
TCAACAGCCAATTAATGCACAATTATATTCTACCCACTTCAAGACTCCGCTCCAATATAGAAGCATCAAGAAATATGGGCCAATAGGCCCTCTGCAGTTACTTCTATTCTTCCCTTTAGCTTATACACCATTGTTTCGTGTTCTGGCTTGTGTTGAAAGTTTGTTTTCACCTCATCCAAAACTATTGTAACATATCACCTCACCGAAAAGCAGGTATAAAATGAAAGCTGTTTAAACTCTGTTTAGTGTTAGTTGTGTGTGTGCAACCTAAAGTCTTTGAAATTACAATAAGTTATTATGAAACGCATTCTAGCGTCGCGTCAGACTAGAAATATAAATGAATTTTGGAGAATTGATTTTTCAGTTACCATCGACAGTGAACAGTTGCCCTCAAACTAGAGGAGGAGCAGGAGGATGTGTCCGTCCTCCTGTTTGACATAGGCCTAGGCCTAGGGTCTAGTCTTCAGTGCGCCAAACAGGTCAGCTACAGCGTTACTAAGTGTGTACCGTCCCTCCTACCAACTGTGGTAGGCCCTGGACGTGTGGATTGGCCAGAAATTAAGGCAGTAATTGTTAATGTGGCAATATCCAGGCCTGCTGAGGGGAGAGTTGTGAGGTAGGTGGGCCGCCCCGCGGTACCTGAGGCCTGGGGCACCACGCGCGGGAAAAATAGTCGTTGTGCCCTCCCTACCCAAGGTCGCGGTTTGTGTGTGCGACTAGTGTGTTTACACAAGAGACTGCCAGGACACCCCCATATAGTGCCCCACACTACGTGTGAGTGTGAACCTTGTGCCTTGTAGGTGGCTATATGTGCATGTGTGTGTGTGTGTAGGGCAGAGTGCAGTGTTGAAGACATACCACCCAACAACACATGAAGTGAGCCGCAGCAAATAGATGGTTATGAAACGAGAAGTAAGACTTTGAGACAACGAGTGAACATGCTGGTGTGCCTGAGAGCCAGTGCGGCCCCCCCGCGGGGCTCCTGTCCCCGCCAGGGGCCCCTGGATGCTGATCTCCACCAGGGGCCCTCCAGTGAGGATCCCCACCCGGGACCCCCAACAGTAATGCTACAGGTGACTCAGCAACAGAGGATGATGACGATAACTACCAACTAATCCAAGGCAGAAGCGCAAGAAGCGGGACAAGTTACAGCGCCAGGATGAGCAGCAGCAGCAACCTCAACAACAACAACAAACAACAACAAGACGAAGACCGTGAGTGGCACACCCTAATCTTTCCTGCAATGGGATTGACAGCAGCAGAGAAGTATAGATGGATTGTTGCGGCCGCCGCGCCCACAGAGCAGAGTATCGCTTAGAGAGCAGGTGTGTAGGTGGCAATGTTAGTGCACGGGTGCAGGGTTACAGTGCCCTGAAGTTCTTCACAGACACCAGTCTCGAGTATAACGGTAAGAATGTTAAATTGTTGGAAGCAAACCCACAGACAAGACNTCTTCTGATGTTGGCTGTTTTGTTCTGTGTACATGTTTTTTTTTTTTACTTTATAAATAAAAAAAATACGTACTCCAACTCGGCGTATCATTGACGCGGGTCCGCCGTAAGATATGCAGAATCCAGTATTCGCGGGCGACTGGTACTTCCATTAATAAGCATTGTACTTAACATAAAGTAAGTCAACCACGTGATTAGTACCATAGCAGAAGGCAACAGACTGATGGGTGAATCCCCGTTTAGTTCCCCACATCGCTCGTCATTAAGGGGGCAATAGGTTCCAATTTGCCCAAAAATGCAATAAATGAAAAAATCGTTCGATTTCAATAAAACTTTTTTGGTAAGTTTTATATGAAAAGTGTTTCATCTGGTCCAGGTTTCAGCATCGTAGCGTAAATAGGAAGGGAGAAAAAAATATTGAAGTAGGTGTCAAAATTATTCCAAAATGGTCAAAAACGATTATCAAACAAAAGTGTCAACTAAATCATATCTATGACTCTTTGCTATCACAATAGCATATATTTAAAAAATTATAATTAGTTTAATTGGAAAAAAAATTAAGTTAAAAAAATATTTTTTTTTCAAAAATTTTGTTTTTTGTTTTTTATCGGACGATTTGCATGAAACCTATATACCTGACTACACGTAAGCCTATCTGTAAGGGTGTCAATTTTGGAGAAAATTGGTTGATGTCAACCTCAGCCGCAGATTTTAGAACCTTAGACATTATTATTTGCTGGGTTTTTTGAATTAACATAAACGTTCAAATAACTTTTTCATTTTTATTCAATTTACATGAAACGTACACAGTATACTTAGAGTACATGTCTCTAAATGTTGGAGACAGGTTTTTCTCTAAGTTTATTTATTGATTTTATAATAGCAATAAACATGCCATATTTGCATAATTTTGGGGGGGAAATATGAAAATTTGTATTAGGAAAACTAAAGATGTTTTGGAAAATATCTATCTCCAGATCCTTTATTGTATGCTAATGTGTCAGAAAAGTGTCACAGAATAATTATATTGAAACGTGTGTTTATTTATTCAGACTTGAAAATGTGTAAAAAATGTTGAAAAAAAAATCTCCCTTTCTACTTACGCTGAAGTACTGAAACTTGGACAATTGCATCCCTTTTCATATTCAACTAGTCAAAAAATATTGGTTGACATTGAACAACTTTTGGTAACCAACCTGTTGCCTCCTTAATTCTCATTGACTAAGATATCTAGCATTGGAGATATCTGGGATGCTCTACAGCAATCAGGGAAGGTGTTCAATAAAATTCTGGGAAGTTTGGTCCAACGCTTGGGACTCTGACATTGATCTCACCGCGTCACCATCTCTTCCATGCCGATACACTGGGTATGGAATGCAGCCCACTCCAGCCTGCGTTGGGGAAGGGGTGGTGGGAGGCGTGTATGAAACGTCGCGAGCCGCGTAGGCTACCAGCCACTCCGTCTCGCTCACCCATCACCCCCGTGTTCATGCACCAGGTCATCATTCATGGTTCTGTTTTAACCATGTGGAGGAACTGAGGTGAGTTCCATCTCTGCAGAACTTCAGGGTGTGAATGAGGACGTGTGATTGCGAAGGCCGGCTTGTAAAGTGAGTATTTTGTATGGGTGTGTAAAATCTCAGGACCTAATTCGTAATCAGGGGTTCCATCTAGCATCGTCCTACCAATACTTGTTGAGGTGATTTGGAAGTGCAGACGCGTGAGATACACTGTAATTAATGTCAATCAATCTGTAGGGAGCACTGCTAATTCCAGTCAATGCAGTAATTTTCCATTGTGGGGTAAAAGTGTTGATTATATATATATCATGCTATATGTCCTGTGTATGTGATATCATTTCAGAAGGAACAAGTATCTGACAGTGTAGTGTAACTGTGACGGTATTTACTGGGAGATTTCCTAGCTGTGTTTACTGTATTTTGCCAATGTAATTCTTTTATATACTGTGCTGTGTGATTTTTTTGGGCAGTATGCAAGGTCCTGGGGGGTAATCTTTAATTGGCGAGTTGAGGATTCAGTAAGAGTTAATTGAGAGAAATTAACGTCACCCAAGGGATACACATTGCTTGATGAGGGAACTATTGTGTTGAGACAGTATTGAGATTAACGTAAATCGTTTGAGTGCAATTATCTATCCGTAGGCAGCTAACTGTCCACTCTAACTAAATGAGGTTAATTAGCATTTTCATATTGAATTCACACAGTGGTGAGGGACTGTCAGGAGGGCGACGGTATTTGTGTTAACCTAATTCCTCTGGATTAATTATCTGTCCATGGGACGACTAATTAGTGACTCAAGTTAATTCGGGTAATTAACGTCACAGGTTTTTAACTGGCTGTCGAGGACGAAGTCATTTGAGCTAGCATAATTCGTTCTGGATTTATCATATCTGTCTGCGGGACAGGCAATGAATCACTCACGTTAATTAAGGGTAATTAACAATTAATGCCCGCCACCTCATGAATTCACAGCGTTGATGAGACCTGCTAAAGCAGTGTGGAGACTAACGTATTTGTGTAGTATTAAATATCTGTCTGTGGGACAGTTAATTAATTTCTCAAGTTAATTAGGGTAATTAACATTCCTCAAAGTAAATTTGACATAGACTGTAGAGAAAACTGTCGATAAAGTGACAGTAGAGTCTGACGTAATTCGTTTGGATTATTAGGTTGTCTGTTTTACAGTAATTAGTTGTAATTACTCATTGAATGCTTGATGGGTTAAGTGTGGTGTAATTAAGAGCGAGTGAGTTATCGTTTGACAGTTGACTTGTCTGGGGGAGACAAGTATGTGATTTAACATAAACTAATTGTTGCTGACTGGTGTTGACAGTCAATTAACTTAATCACTAAGTTCATCAGAGTAATGAATTAGTCATTAGTTTGTTGTCGTTCTGGTGACGAAGTGTTAACGTAAAATCGATAAGGGGTTTACTGGAGTGTCATTAACCAACTTAGTCACTGTAATTACATTGCAAGAGAGCTGCTAGAGTCTATTTGAAAGTTATAGTTATTGATTTATATCGCAGGTTGCTGCGAGTAATTTTTTATTACAAGTTTGCGTCCTAAGTGGGCACACCATTGTTCAGTTAGTTCATTGTTTCAGCCTGAAGCTACCACAGACAGGATTTTTGTGGTTATACTTGAAATGACATTTGACAGGAATCATTGCTACACTAAGGCTGCTGGATTAGCTTTTTCTAACGTGCCACTGAAATACAGTATTGTAACATCAAGTCTGTAGTTGTAGTAGGCTTAGTTTCTTGTTGAATAAATTGTTATTGGTTATGAGAATGGTCATTATGTCAAGCACTACAACAAAATTGGCCCACACATACATATTCTGCAATGTGCGACGTTTTATGTAAATTTTACTGAAGGCCTGCTTCTGGATTCCAACCCGATTCATAGCACCACACATCAAATTAAATTTGGTGTGAGAATCCGTGAGTTATCCTTAATAGTGTCTTGTCACTCAAGGAACTCGACGACCTTGTGGATAAGGATTTCAACTTCATTGAAGTCCCAGTAGTTGCTCCCACCTTTCGATGGTTTCTTGTTTAAAGTACAAGCTGCTTTCGACACATAACGTTTTGGTTAAGCAGTCCTTTCTGCTTGAGGTCAACCTCCCAGTCAACGAGGTGAATATAATAATCTCAGTTAGGTGCTAGTTCTTCACGAATGTAGTCATTCTCTATTACATACCGACAGTCAGGAAGTGGGGAGCTGATATAATGCATCCATTGTCCTTTAATGACTGGATCACCACAGTCACACAAGCGTGTATCATCAGACTGTTGTTGTTGTACAGTCGAAATAACTGGTTTGGACCGAAGAGTGTAAGTGTGAGTCCCATACATTGCGGTACCACTGTTCGTGTCTGCAACCGGAGTGGGTGTCACAGTGGTAGGGTCAGTCATTACGTTGTTACTTACAGGTACTGGGTTGTCATCATGTGATTGAGATGTTCATTTATATGTTCACCTGTAGCTAGGTTTTCCAGTTTGTACATGTTACCTGTGATATGCCCAAGAACTCTGTAAGGTACAAGAAACTTCTCCGTCAGCTTGTACATGGGACCTTCTCTTCGCTGGTTGAGGATCAGTACTAAAGATCCAGGTCCTATTTTTGTAGGTTTAGCATGAGGGTTTTGTAACCGAGTGAAATTGTCAGTAGCGTTAGATAGGTGTTCCTTGATTCTGGAATACCAATTGAGTGTCTCTTTGTTTTACTTTAATATAATCATCATAGTTGTAAAGGGGCACTGGTGGTGAGGATATGAGAGCGTTAGGGAATCTCACGTCTGTCCCCAAAAAGCACAAAGTGAGGTGTCTATTAGGGAGGAGTTGACAGAGGAGTTTATCGAGCTTTGGACGAGTGGTATAATTTCATCCCATTTGTAACTGTCCCGATTGACTGTTACTCTGAGTGTGTCAAGTACTTTCTTATTTGTTCTTTCAGCATGGCCATTGCTGGCCGGTTGATAAGACATTATATTGCACTTTTTGATGTTGTACAGTTTAGCATGTTATTCCAGAAAAGAATTATTGAATTCTGGGCCGATGTCCGAGAGTATAACCCTAGGTGGACCATACTTGCAAATTAGTTTATCATGAAATGCACTAGCTATTGTTTTTGCAATTTTGTTTGGAATCAGAACCAGTTCACCGTATCAAGAAAAGTTATTTACCATAACTAGGAGATGTTTATTTGGAAGTTTGAAACCTTTGGAAGTTTCAGCAAAGTTTGTTAGCAGGTCCATAGAAACAAGATCCCAAGATGCATTAGTCGTAGGGTAAGTCTGAATCGGGTTTGGACCAGCAACATGGCCTCTGTGAGCTTGATAGGTTAGACATTGATCCACGTGATGTTCAATCTGTTTTGCCATTTTGGGCCGGTAGTACTTGAGGCGAACCTGCTTTATGGTGCAGACCTTGTCAGGATGTGCACTGTGTGGGGCGTCATGGATACGTTTCAACACGGTAGGTACTATCGACGCAGGAATAACAATGGATGTATCATTCTGGCAGGAGATCCAAGCATATTTGACCTCCGCAACTAACATGTTGGTTGCGGTGGAGCACGTGATTTAAGAGTACTAGTTGCCTGAGCGGCACGGGAGTCTTGACTGTAAGAGTCGTGTTCGGGTTCATTAGTGTTGGGAAGAAAGCTTACTCTCTATTTATTAATTGATGTTTAATTAATTAATTGATTTAAATTAATCGAAGGACCACCCTATTTTTACTGAAAAGGGAAACAGATAAATGAACAATAAACAAGGACTGAATACCAGTGCCTGTGGATAATATAACTATTAAGAGATATTCCTTAAATCTTAATGGACTGTAAATTAAATTAATGTTCGAAAATAAACTTTCCGTTCTTCACAAAATGGTGGGTTAATACCAGAAGTAAAATACTCTCAGTACGCTTCATCGAGGCTGGTTCTTCCTTGAATAAAATTAATAACTCTTACTAAGGTATAAACAAATAAACATTAAATAAATTGGTTAGTAGCAAGAATATTATATGATGGTTAAACAAGAAATCATTCTCATTTAAAGTTCATGAGGCTATCAAATTGTACTAGATTTCCTAAATCATGTAAATTTATATTCTTAAATGACTACTAGTTCTCTACCGTCACGTAATGAAATAAACTTAATTGAACTAATTCAGCTGCTTAGCTGTGATAGTGAACGGAGATGCAGAGTGGTGATGGCGTTGTCTGGTACTTGCTGTAACACGTGTGCCCCGAGCGTGGCGTGGGAAAATGAGATCACGGCCGCTTCAACACAGGCTGAAATTCCAACTAAATGTACAAATTGTCTATACCAGATAAATTGTGTCATCACTATTCATTAGGAGGGACAGAGCAAATTCCTTACGGATGTACTTGTTGTTTGGGGAGGTCATGTCGTGTAACGATGGACAGTGTTATAAAATTAAAAGAGCTCAGTTAAAATAATGAGAACACCTAACCTGCTGGTTGTCCACCGATGCAATCTTTGCATCGCTACTAGGCCGATTAATAGTAAGGGCTTGGCGTAGAATTGTTGGTAATTCGCCTCTCCCGGAAGCTCGTGTCGCAATTCTGGTGGCGTCTCTAGCAATAGCTTAGCTACAAATGGCCTCGCTACGCCTCCATCTCCCTCAACCCTCTCTCACGCATTCGCAGTAGAATTTAGTAAGGACAGAAATTCTTTTCATGTAATTACTTTACATAATGCGTTAATGAAAACAGTAGGGATTTTGCAATTGTAGGGCATTAAATATTATCTATATTCTCGTTAAATGATGTTAATCGAGAAATGGAGAGAATTTCTATTTCCTCCATAGCATTTGGATTTGACAGATAAAACTGTTATATAGTGACAATTTAAGTTAATAACTCGTGATTATTGAATCACTAGTCATAATATTATCAGAGATTAACTCTTATAAAGAATACTGATATAAGTTGAGAATATTATTCAATTCTCTAACATGTTGGTAATAATTATGTCCTGTTGGACATTATCTGACGCAATATGCCTCTCGATGTCGTGAGAATTTTAGTAAATGACGCGCAGATAGAGAAATATTAATTTATGTTAGCACTACAGTTAGTAGAGTTAATAGTTACTGTACTTAGTATACAATAGTGATGTATTATGATACAATAGGAATGTATCAGTGTTGGAAATTTCCAACATAACTCCGGGGGGGGGGAACTCGTTTCGCAGTTCAATGTTGAGTACTGACGTACCAATCCCGAAGTTAATT